>VWZK01015555.1:194621-262354 GCA_013396935.1 Baryphthengus martii | reverse complement strand
CGGCGTTGCCGGAGGCGCCGTCCTGGGCCTGCGCGGCGGGCAGCGGCAGCTGGGAGGGGGGAGCGGTATCCGCGGCACCGTGTGCCTGGCCGTAGCGTTGCACCTGGGTAGCTCGTTTCTGGGAGGCCGAGGATGCAAATGATCAACTGCCCTTGTAAGTCGCCGCGGAAGAGGCCGGTACCCACCGGCCGAAGGATGGAAAACGGGCAGCACCGGGGCTCCTCTGCCCTCAGTGATGGCTCCGGGGGCACGGGGCCGAGGATGGGGTCCCCACTGGTGAACAACTGTCTCCGTTCTTGACTCGGGAACGAAGAGGGCTGTTGGTGGGAAACCCGGTTTGGTTTGTGCACATGTAACTACTCTCCCACTGCCCAGAAGTGGTGAAACGTGTGGGATTTGGGGCCCCATTCTGTGGACCTGCACTTTTGCTGACAGTAATTGGTCACTTATTCCCCAAGTGCTTTCCAGTTTGGGGAGACGCCTGAGGGACATAAGCTCCAAACTAAAAGAAAAATCCATTTAGCCAACCCCAAAACTGGCCTTTCCTGGCGATTTGTTGCCCTGATTCACTCATTGTCATCGCGTTTACTTTAGAGGGTGTCAGGTCAGGATCTGGTTGTAGCCTTCAGTGCAAATGATTGTGGGCAGCACCTTAAATACCATCCAGGCAACGGGTAGTGTTCCTTTGGACACAAATCTCCATCCCACTGACAGTGGGAGTTAGCTTCAGGCGCAAGGCATGTCCTTGTACTTGGTTTCTTTATCAGTACACACATTGTTTTCTTTGACGATACCGGGAGCAGGACAGTGTATTTGGTTTCTCTCTGCTGCTGTCTCTATGCCTTGAGCATATCTGGCCATCCACGTTGCTACCAACTCCCAGAGTACAGAAGTTACACTAAATGAACTCTTCCAAGGTACAAGCTATTTCGTTGTAGAGTCCCATCTCTTCAGACATACATGAATTCCCGACAAAGCTACTCCAAAAACTACAGTGAAGGCTTCACATCTTAAATAAAGCTAGTGATTGCTCATTAACAAAGTTGTTACATCATTGGGGACACTGAAAAGGGAAGAGAGATTTCAAGAATTTTAAATTGGATTGTACGCTGTTTCAGATTATTAAAGAATTGAATAGATTACTGAGCAAATTCCCCAGGAACTGTAAGTTTAAATGTTTAAAAGTAAGCTCTAATTGTTCTGCTACTATAATAGTCCCTTAAAAAGCAATTCTTCACCCAAGCAAGTGCTGCTATTTTTAGCTTACGTGAGGTTCTGTGGCTTTCAGCAAGTATCTGTAATTGCACGTTGGTGACACAAAGGAAAGGAGATTCTCTGATTCCCAGAGTATGCTCATCCACTGCTACCCGCAAACTTTGCCTAAGACTAGTGAAAGCCCAGGTTGACCCCTATAGATGAAATCTCACATGAGGGAGCGTTCTGGGATAAGTAAATGGCTCTGCTGATCATGAAAACGGAAGAACATGCCAGGATTGTTTTCATATACTTGTTATTCTTCTGAGCGTTGAGCAGCTTGGTTAATTGGGAGGCGTAAAAAAGAAAAAAACATCTTGCTGGCTTTCTCAGTTCCTGTTGTTATCTATGTGAAAAGAGGTTGGCCTTCTGCTTTATCTTTGGTGTTTGTTTGGTTTTTTCAATCTCATCCCCTTCCAGTGCAGTTACTGCTTCTAGTGCTGGTGGAGAGGAGCTCACTGAAAGGTACTCATTCTTAGAGAGAGAGAACTAGTGAGCATATTATCAATCTCTTCCCAGAAACCTCTATATAATCTTCCAAAATGGGATTTGGTTGTAAACCAGATGATGTCAAAATGCATGCTGCACAGAAGCTAAGAGAAAAGCAGTGCTACCAAAATTGCATTGTCCTCCAAAGGCAAAGCAGTACAACAGCCATTAATGAAGAGAGAAAAAGAAGGAAATAGATATGAACTCAGGTTTTGCCAAATATAGCTTTTTCTTTCTTTTACTCCTACTGAGCTATTACCAGGCTTTCTGAAAATAATTGCGAGACATTCTTGGAAGTGCCCGTTCAAAATATCTGTTTTCTTTTTGGAACACGTTTGAGTTATGTAGAGAAAAGAAATGGAAAAATACTAGGAAGGTCAAATTACTATTATACATAATTCTGCAGTTTGTTTGCTTGGGGGGAAGCGGGGGATGAAGTACTTTTATGCTGTAATTTAGCATTGTGTTAATGTCTATATTAAGGAAACTATCAGAGCAGTTATTTGCCTTTTGTTGCGGTACAAGTGAGCACTTGCAACAATGTTGGGAGGACTTTTAGTGTCCTCACAAGGAGCTTGTGACATTATACAAAGGTCAGCCATTTAATTCGCTTTTTACTAGTTTGCTTTGGTATGAAGGTATCAGAAAATACCTGCCGTACCTGCAGTGCTTCCAGGTCCAATTTCCCTGGGATATTACCTTTCCTGTGTGTCCATGTTTTAGCAAATCAGCAAAAGTGATTCCAGTGTTCCGTTGATGAGGATGCCTTTAGGCACTGAGATTTTTACTGTTTGAGTTAAAGAGAGGATTTTTTTGTAGACTTAGAAGGGGGGATTTGGCCCAGACGGTGTGAGGAGAGAATGTGTGCTACTTTTATTGTGTCTGCCCTGATGTCATGGGCCATCTGTGCAAAGGGGTTTGAGGCAGTGGATTTGTACCCCATGCTCAACACCAGCATCTGTCTCACTGTCTTTGGAAAGAAGTTTTGGCTTGGAGAACAGAACACCTGGAGGCTTTGACTTAGGAAAGCATTTGCAGTGTTCATGTTCTTTAGTTGTAAAACATGTCACTTTACAGATGATACTGGAGCTCCTTGATGTTATCAAGTTTGTGTTTCAGCCAAGCTAGAGAAGGCATTTCAGGGTTAGACCTGGTTCCCATGCAGGATTAAAGCAGTCTGAGTCCACGAAATGTGTGTTTTTTTTCAGGGACTTCCTCTTGTTCCTCTGATTCCTGAGGACAGGGATTTCTTACTGTCTTAGGGAGTAGTCAGCCCTGTTGATTATTCGTTCTCCTTGTCATCTGTGGTCTATGCCTGCATCTGCCTTGTTCCCCTGGAACAAGCACTTCTCCTCCTCCCCTGTTTCTTGCTTCTCTTGTACTGAACTTTTTTGTAATGAGTATTTTGCAATATTGCTCATTGTATATTTTAACTCATTTTAAAAATCACCTACTTTTCTCTGTGATATTATGCAGTGAAATGTAAATTAGCCTTTATTTTTTATTATTAGCTTCCCCTCTTTTAATAGTATGATCGCTATGCAAAGCATGTAGGCAGGCAAATGAAATCTTAAAACGTACTTGGTGCTAGGATAAAACATTCTTGCTTCCTGAAATTTCAGTGGGAATCCCATAGGGACTCAGCTTTCCTTAGTCGGTGAGCAGCCTGAAAATTGTATTGTCAAATGACTGTCCTCCTGTTTCTTCCTTGCAAGAGAGACCCAAGACCTCAAATCTCAGTTCACCTCATACTATACGGTTGCCAGTAGATGTTTCAAAGAGGTAGTCTTATTATCACAGACACTTTTCTAATGGTCTTCAAACTCTGTAGAAGCAAAATCAAAATTGTATCCCACGTCCAGTAAGCTTTTAAATTATCTTTAAAGGTATCATTGTTTTTAGAAATTAACTTTTCCTTTTTAATCAAGGGCATCCTTAATGCATTTTTACTGTCTGTGGCTAGCTGATGTGCATCAGGAATGACCCAGGGCGAGGGTAGTCTGTTAACAAACATTCCTTTAAGTCTGCTTTTAATCCAGAGGGGTAAGGAGATTTGTTGCTCTCTGAGAAGTTAAGTGATTTATTTGAGTAAGGGGGGGTGGGAGGGATCCTGTCTGACACTAGTTACTGGCTGCCCTCCCTCCCCTCTCAGCCAGCTGCACTCCTGAGGCCACAGGGCTCTTCCAGACCTTTCCTTGTCTGAGCCATGAGCTGGTTTCTGAGCTTCTGCATGGATTGCTCTGTTACTGGGAGAGAAATTTTTTCACTAGTCCGTTTCTGTGCTGTTGCCCGTGTGTTACAACCCCACAGCACTTCTGCTAAACCGCCCTCAGCCACTGTATTGAGCTCTGAAAGTAGCTGGCAAGGTAGAGGCAGTAGCATAGATGGAGTATATAACATGAAATGACTCAGATGGTGTTCACCTGCATCTGAACTCAGCCCAGCACATTGTTTTTCACCTTTTGCTCTTTTGCTTTATCTTGTTCCCCACATGAAGGTAGAGGATGAACAGGGTGGAGCTAAGCCGCCTTCTGGTGGAATTCCCTGGACTAGATACGGCACAACAAAATAGATGCTAAATTTGCAAATCACAAAGGACTAGCCTGCTGCTCATGCTGGTGGAGTTGCGGGAAAACTACAACTGAGTAGCGTTTTGGGGCAGAAAAACAAAACTAGTCATTTTCCAGCTATTATGAAGGTATATGCCTGGTAGTCCAGCATTCAGTACTGTAATCGCTTTTCTCAGTTGTATGAATCCTGGATATGGGACTGTGGTTTGCTGCTTCTATATCATATACTTTTCTCTCTTTTTTTTCTTACCTTTCTGCCATCTCTACGGAGAATATCAAAAGGTACTATTAAATACACTTAAGGGAAATGGGAAAAGTCTCCATTGTGTGTTGTCTGTGACCTTATGCAAAGTACAGTTTTACCTGGCTTTTTTTAATTCATTTTTAGAAAAATTTCGAAGTGACACTTCAGTTATCTTTGCAGTTCCAAGTCATAATAGGTAGCCAGAAACTCAACTTGTGTGCTGTGTGTGTTTCTTGGCTTATAAAGTCAATTTATTATCCCTGCGGTGCCTTTTGTTTAATGAGACACAAAGTCTAGGCTCTTTTTCCATAACGTTACCTTTCAGAGATACTGTGGTTTCTCTGCTCTGCAGGCCTGCAGCAGCAATTGCAGTTTCTCTGTGGTGTGGTGACTACTGACCCATAATGAATGCAGAGTTGTAGGTGAAGTATGATGACTGTGTCCTTCTGCGGCATTATTGCAGTAGTGTGTTGTTACAGCAGTAATTTAAGTGCAAAATGAAAAGGTGTGTGGGGGGGAAGCTTATGGATTTTTTTTTTTTCTGCTGCTTTAAGTACTTCTTGTAAGGCTGATGATGTTGCATCATATTTTCTCATGCTGTTTTACTTAGCTTGTAGGAAATGAATGTACATGAGAATTGAGTGGAGGTTTTTATTCAAATAATTTCCAGCCTTCCTCAGTGATCATAAATTTCCGGTTGGCACAATCAACCTAAAAGGTGTTGATTTTGTGAGTTAAGATAATACAGAAGTATTTTTCCATTTGAACAACCTTTCATGTTCTGTCTAGACCAAACTATTTGTACAGATGTTAAGTGTTTTAATAACCATCTGAAGCAGGTGAAAGCTTACCATATCTGTGAGGTGAGGAAAACCAAAGCACAGAAATTGCTTGTCCTGAGTTGGACAATGTGTTGATGTTCGAGGACAGCGTGAGGCCTTGCAATTACTTATGGCTTATTCTAATTCCCGGTGCCTCCTATTAACAGGACATAACACTGCAGTCGTGCTCCTGTGAATTGAGTTACATTCTTGTTTCTGGGAGCTAATCTCTCTAATCGTCAGCTGGGACCATGACTCATACCCCATCGGTAAACGCATTTTGTATATGTTTGCTACAGATTTCAAGAGGATGGTACACCTGGGAAAAGGAATACCTTTCTTTATCTTGTTTTGTTTGGCTGTCTTCTCAAGTTAAGTACATAGAAATAACGAATTTAAACTTTTAAAAAAAATTATTTAACACTTCTCTTGGTCTGGGTAGAATGATATTCCTTTATTCTTTCTGTAGTTCAGAACATAAGACTGAGTAAGATCTAATGAATGAGCTAAAAATTCACATCCCATACGTGTACCTAAAGACGACTAAACATTCTTCGTGTGTATGTACTTCTACGCGTAATGTAATGTTAACATTAATACATTGCTAGACTCTTGTTTAAGCCTGGGCTCATAAAAAGCAGCCTACAGAAGCCTCATGATAGTTTTAAGAGCTCCAGAAATCCCTCTCCTGGTGTAAGAGCTTATACTATAGCATCTAATGTTTGTAATACTTCTAATCTGCCAAGTGTCTTGCATATAATGATTTCAGAGTAACCCTGGAGAAAAACGTGCATGTGTAATTCTTCCAGTTCCTCAGGTGAAGAAAGCGAGGGAGGCACTGTCAGGATAGGCTTTGGCAAGAGGTTTGATATGAATGGGGAGAATGAATCTTGAGTTTAAGGTTCTGTGCTTGGATGACGCAGTTGTTTTTCATGCCATTGTGTGCTTGGTTTTTCCTGTGTGAGGAGAAGAAGGGGAGGGGAGGGAGGTAAATCATGTGCTCTGCTGTTTTCAATGTACTTGCATACGCATGGTTCCTTATGAAGTAAGTATGAAATTCATCCCTCTAAGCTGTCTTGTATTAGTCCCCCAGAGGCTTAAGGCTAGTGCTGTCTCATGTGTTTATGAAAAGCTCACATGAGCATGGTCCTGGCTTCTGAAACTAGAGGGTGACTGTGTCTCCTAGGCAGCCTTCCTTTGGTCTCTTCTGCCTTGGCACTGGTGGCAGTCAGCAGATGTTACCTGCAAACACCTCAGCTTTGTTCATTTGTCTTAGATGCAGCTGCCTTGCTTGGGAAAGGTGTAAGTGGGAGCAGCTTGACAGAGTTGTTGTCATGCTATAAAGCAATCTGACAGGGCTCTGCCCCTGAGGGGGAGCTGCTCTGAGCCTATCAATGTGATCTAATGAAACATGCTCACTTCAACCTTGGAAGGAAGCAGTGCTGCAAAACGCAGGCCGTGCCTGTGATGGGATCCATGTCTCACGTGAGGAACAAATATGGTCTGTGGACAAGTTAGGTCATCTCTATGTTGAGCTGAATCCTGAGTAAGACTTAGAGTAGGGGAGCACTGTTAAAGAATGGAGGGAAATGTCCTTGGGTGGATTTGGACAGAGCAGACACAGTAACTGCTGTGGCACCTACTGTGAGTAGGTGCTGTGTGCGTCCTGGAGCAGTTACATTTACCTGGTGGGGTATATGTTTGTGATGGCCAGCTACATGGTATTATCCTGAGTGGTTTCCTTGCTCATGGGTTAGGTAGAATAGAAGGGGTGATGGTTTCAAGTGTTCAGAGCACAAAACAGTAAGCACAGCTGGTGAGAAAAATTCCAGTTCGTGTTGAGCACTTCCACCCCCTAAATCCAACAGACATAGGGTAGGAGTTCTATTGCATGGTAGTGACAGAGGTTCAGTCAGGTAGGAGGTGGCCAACAGATCCACTGCAGCCATTTGGCTGGCTTCACCGCTAGTGCCTCCTGCCCAGCTCCCCATCCAGTGGCACACTTGGCATCTAATGGACACTGCCAACTGTACTTGTGGCAGGGTGCTAAATGGTTGATGCTGCCTGAGCTGTTCGCTGGAGGAAGGTATGATTCCTTCTCTCGATACCGTACATAAGGCAAATGTTTGTCTGCGAAGTTTAACATTCTCTAAATAAACACCACACCCAGTATTTCTTGAGAGGGAAGCTGTGCTGAGATAATGCCAGTGTAAGGGACATCTCTGGTTCCTGGTCACAGCTTGAGTCTGAGAGGGGGAAGGAGAAAAATAACCCCAAGCTGAGACAGCCAACATTGGCAAATGCAGTGATTGGAGCAGGAGGGGGTTTGGGCAATGCATAGTTCCATTCATTTCCTTCTCTTTCTTTACTTTGATACCAAGGGTTGCATAAACACCTGAATCTTGTGGGGCCCTGGTCTTGATGGCCATGGAGATGCTTCTCCTAAATGGTCCCAATCTCCAGGATGAACAGGAGTTGAATGGGTCTGGTTTTCCAAGAAGAGAGCAGCATTTTATTGACGCCTCTCTCTTCTGGTGTGGGGAGATCTGTCTGTTCTTTGATTTAATTTGTCATAATGCCAGGGGTTTTTAGCTCTACTGAGTTTCTCCTGTGCTGGAGAAGGAATGGTGTCAGATTCTCTAGGCTCTGTACCTTTTCTTCTTATGAAAGCAAGTCCTGGATTCTGGTGGTAACTGTGGCGGAAAGGTGAATAACCATTTCCAATCTCTTTTCTTTCCTCTCCTCTTTCTTGTTTTTGAAGCGCTGCCATAAGGTGTAGTCAGTCTTGACTGATTGTTTTTGATGCTCTTCAGGCTCCTCTGCAGGCAAGGATAATGATACTGATGGAGTGTTTTGGAGTGGTCAGCTTCACCTCACTTCAGAGAGAGAGGATGGGGAAGAGTGGAAAACCAGGTACCATTACCTGTATACTTCCCGTGGTGGTTGCTACAATAACAAAACAAACAGATTGAGCTTTGATTACATCTCTTGCTACTTCTATTTTGCACCATTAACAACAGGGTTTTTTTAAGAGGGGGACGACACAACAGCAAAGGTGTGAGATGGAGCAGAACCAGAGCATGTGCTGTTTGATTGTTATCTTGCAGTCGTTTTGTGGATCTTGGTCTGACATCCTGCGTACCGTTGTGTCAGAAATCCCGCGGCAAAGTGTCCCTGGCTGTGAATTAGAGGTCTGTGAGATTGTCTGTGAGATTGTCTAGGGATCCTTTCACAGGCATAGCTCTGTTTCCAGTCTTCCCCATTAATTTCTCCTTTTATTAAATCTGCTGATTCCATAGCTAGATATCCTTTGTGCTGTCCTGTCTGTGTATCTGCCCCATTGCTTAAAGGTACCGATAGAGGCAAGATATTTCCTCCCCTCTGCTCCACCTCCATGAGCTGAGTCCTTCTGATTTGTTCCTCTGTCCTTTATCACCTGTTATGATAATTTCTACTCTCCAAACTTCCTGCAGAGAAGCAAAAGAGATCGATCTCCAGCCAAGCTCCGCAACGGATTTATTTTATTTTATTTTTATTTGGCCAACGTTGATTCATTCGGGTCAAGTATGATTTGTCTATCTTTAGATATATGTTAGAGACCTCCTCAGAAACAGATAATGTATAGTGCATGTTTGTAATGGCATAAAATACCTGTCAGCCAGAACTAAAAATCTGGTCCTCGGTGGAGTCTTGTGTTGGAGGTGGGACTGAGGACAGGTCTCCAGCTCTTACAGCTTGAATGGTGATACATTTTGTGTTGAAGTCTTACAGAGGAATAAAGGAAAAGTTACCGTGCTGTTCTTCAGAGATCTCTTTTTCAGATGAAGCAGGTCACCATGTGAACAGATGCGCTGTGAGCTTTCGTCCTTGTGTTTTTCCCAAAACAGCAGTTTGAGCCTGTTACTCAGCCATGAAATGCTTGATACACATTCCCTGGAGTAAAACAGGATCCTTTCTATGGTGAGCTACCTGGGCATGGGTAGTCCTTTTGTTCACATGTGATGTTTAAAGACACAGCTCTTTGCGAGGTAATACCATAGGCATTGTTGCTTTGTTTTCACATGGGTTTTGTTAGGTTTTGAAACATGAAATGAAAGGAAGTTAATGCTGAAAAAAAAAAGTTGCCTAAAGTGCAAATTTTTAATTTTTGTTTTAATTATCATTTTTAATAATTATTCTTCTCTCTTCTGTATCACTCTTGAGGAAAGTTACTTTTTATCCTTGGTTGTGGCCTTTTATGTTTTTTTGATTCGTAATCTGTGCTGCCTGACTGTGAGGAGGAGAAAACAAGAAGCTGTGAGACTTAATAGTGGTAAACAAACCTTCCTTTACTTTCTGGTTGGGAAGAATACTCCCGAAATCCCTTCAGGCCCAAACGCTGTAGCTGAGAGCAAGGCCGTCTCCAGTGGGTGCAGTGTTGCATTGGATGATCCATTTCAAAGGTAAGAGCTGCCACATAAAACCCTGCCTTGCTCAGTAGACTCACAAAGCAGCTGAGCAGCACTGCTCGTACGTGGGAGTGCAAAGTGTTGCACCTCTGGTTTTGGTGGCCGTGCAGGGAACTTGGTGCCTCTTCCTGTGTCTCGTCTTGTCCCCTTGCTGTTAATTCCACTGGCTCCATGTGGGTGGGAGGGCCTTGGCAGGCTGAGAGTGGGTCTTGTATTTTTTTATGTGTTCAGCAGTATGTGATGCTTTGCAGAAGCCTGTGCAGTAAAACTAGGTTCCTTAAATTGCTGGTTATGTTTTTTATAACAGCACTTTCTCCAAAGTGCTTTTTCTTCTGAATCTGTATTAAGAGTCTTTGTTTCCTGAGCAAATGCTAATTTGTGCAGTAGAAATTAGATTTCTTTGGGCTAGTTTTTGTTTCTCTTTGAACTGCTTTGTAGGTGTTTTGACTGAAAAGGGGAATTAAAAGGTTTTGTTTGGATTTTTTAACGTTTATTTCAAAGGACTTGATCTAAGTTCAGACTTGCAATATTTATCCTTTAGAAATTTGAAGACCTATACAGTGAAACATGCATTATATGTGTGGTGCTGCTGGGGATCGAATATGCCTTTAGATTCGGGTATTTGGTTAGGCATTTAGAAATGGAAAATACTGGTCATAAACTGAACCTGAGTGAATGTTGTTGCATATATCGTCACACAGATTGTAAAGTTTTATGGGTAGTGATTTCCATTTTGCAGAATATGAATAGAACTTTTGTCTTCCCTGTCTTCCTCCTGCCCTTCACACAAAAAAACAAAAAAAATGTGTTTTTCAGCCCTTTACATGTGTCATTTGAAGGTGGGAACTTAAAACAGTTACATATGCTCTCGACCATGATGCGGGAATTGGTAAGGCATTAGAACTTACACTGATCTTTTTAAAAATTAGAGAAAATTATGTCAACATCAGACTTGGAGGGTAATTTCCTCTCCCTTACCTTGTCACGTCTCTTGTTAATCACATCTCCAGTCCCATACTTTCTTTTTTTTTTTTAATTTTTTTTATTTTTATCAATAATCTGCAAGATCAGTGTCTCCACAGCCCTTGTAAAATGTAGATGACAACTTCTTCAGGCTGGAACTCCCGCTGGCGTACTTCACAATGTCATTTTAAGGTCTCTCTGTCTTTCTCTGGTAGTGCAAAGCTGGGAGTGACAGCCCAGTGAGTTCCTTCGGCAACCTCTTCAGAGTAATCCCTGAAAATCCTAGGTCTGTGAATGGTAATTCTATTAGCTGTTCAGCAAGCTGAGTCTGGAAGAATGCAGCTGGTGTGCGGGAATGTGGGAAGTTCCCCATCTCTGCATTTAATCCTGCTTTTAGAGGGGAAAAAAAGTTATAAACTAATGTGATTAGCTGTAATCCCATTCTTGCTTGGTTTTAGAAAAGTGTCTGATTCTTAAATCACAAGCTAGTTCTGTGAAGTGCTTTCATGGAGGGACCGAGGAATTATTTTGGTACGCTGCTCATTTGTCTTTGAAAAAACACTGGAAGCAAGAGGAAAAGAAACTTGCAGTGAGTTTCAAGTTTTTGTTGCACAGCAAAATTTAGAAATCTGAGACCAAGAGCATGTAAGTGGAAACGCAAAATGAACATAATATTTTCAGGTATCTCGGAGTAGGTATAAACACAGGCAAGGAACAACTTATGGATACACAGCAAATTGCTCTTCAGGGCTTTGTAGGCCCAAAGGTTTACATTGGGATCAGGTTGTTTGCTGATTTGTTGCTGCTGCTGTTGAAATTGGTGGTGTGGCTGGCTTAATGTGGACCAGAGACTATGCTGTCTCTAACAAAACCACAGCTTCTACCTGAAGTGAATGATCTAGGGGCTCTTTTGCCAGTTGTGGCACTTGTTTTTGTTTTAGTGCTCAGGGAATGAAAACACTGACTTCTGTGGAAGCACTGCTGTGAACTGTTCGAAACGCTATTGACTACTGGAGACGGGCAGAGGACGCTCTGTGATGGAAATAAAATGTACCACAGCCTGCTTCTGTGTATGGACACAAACACCACGCTGCTTTGGGGTACAGAGGGCATCATCTTCTTGCGTGAAAGGCAAAGTGCAAACTGAGGTCAAGGTCTTTCAATGCCATCATTTGCTCGTAGCATGTGAATTGTGTTCAAAGGTTCAGTGCTCCCACTGACCCCTGTTTGGGAAGGAGGAGGTGTTACCCTCACAGGTTTGGTTTGTTTTCTATTTCCAGGAGAAGAGGGAGAAGGCAGAAAAAATACCTTGTTCATATCTTGTTTGTTTGCTGGAGAAAGTGGAAATAAGTGTGGCTGGTCTTGGAGTCAAATGCTGCCTGAACTCTCTAGAGTGAACAGCTCTGGAGAGGGTTGAGGTCTGAACTTGTTGCTTTTTTTCTTCAAGCAGCAGATTTGAGATACTACAATTCAAAGAAATTATGTGAATTGAGGCTTCCTCTTGTCTTCCTGTCAGGTTCCCCCTCCTCTTGTGCCTTTTCTTGTCAGCGTGAAGGCGGTGGCATCAGGACCCTGGGCAGGGAGATTCCAGTGGCAGCTGCCCCCAGAGAAGGGCGAGAACACATAGGTGCTATTGGAAGGGCTGTCTGGCTTCAGCTGGACCACAGCTTATTGGTTCAACTCCCTGAAGGATTGCAAGGTGGGAACAAATTTGCTGAAAAGGAGTATTATTCACATTTGTCTCCTGTGTTGAGTTGGCTTCAGGTATCAGTCCTGGCACAGTAGTTCAAATGCTTGAGAGACGCAGGAGAGACGGTGCTGTAGTGATAAAATGTTGCAGTACTAATCCAATAAATGTATAGGCTTAGTCAAGCTGATGTTTTGAGAGGTTGTGTGGGACTGCTTTGTTTACAAATAAAAACTACCACTTAGTTTAATTACAGTGTAAGGCAGCCTGCTACTCTTGCACTTGTTTACAATCTTGACATTTTGGCATGTGGTATAAGTGCTGTGTTCCCCCTCTGCTTTCTCTAAGGCCAGAAAACTTCTTTAGGCTATCAAGTAAATAGCAGAGTGCCTTTAAAACAATAACAACACAAAGAACCTCAAACCTTCCTCCACTAACAAGTAATTGAAGGGGAAATTTGGATTCTTCTTTCTGAAATTGTATCACACTCCCTGGAGAACTTGGAAACACTAGGTGAGTAACTAGATGGATTTAATCTTGGAGAAATGTAGTATTGTTTGGCAAGAATAATTTCAACTAGTGTTACACAGGTACATGGTTTGAAATTACTGTAACCCCACTTGTATCATTTTGGAGAGCATGCCAAAACAGTTGCTCCATGTGTAGTCAAAAAGCCAATGAATGTGTTATCATAGAAGGAAAGTGGGATGTGATAGTGGAAAATGGATTGCTTGTGTAAAAGTCTACATTTGGAAAACTATTGAGAAACTGTGTTCGCCCTGAACTATGGACAAAGGCAAAGAGAAAGAGTAATGACTATGGAAAAAAACAAGTGGGAAACATAGGAGTTGGAAGAAAGGGAACAAAAATGAAGCCTATAAAACTGGGAGAGAACACACGGAATATCTCATATTAGGGGAAATATTTAAAAGGAATAGAAACCCCTATGACAGAAAATGAAAGGCTGTAAACAGTGATAAAGCATAATGCGTCCCTGTATATGGGCAGAATCCATTGCATGAAGACATACCAGAGAAGCCTTTCACGACTGTAGATCAGGGTCTTCTGTTTCAGGAAGCCCTGTGACCTTGGATCTAAAGGTATTTAACCTTAGAGACAGGTGTCATGAAAACTCAGATGTTGTTTTGGTTTGTTGGTTTTTTTTTGTTGTTGTTGTTCTTAAAATAAAGAATAGAGAGACTCATGCTTGGCTGCATGACAGAGGTCTCTACCAGGCAGTAAGGACATCGCCATGCTCTGTGGTTGGGTTAATTCTTGAATTAATCTGGTGTTTCTCACACTTCCACCTGGAATGCCTAAACCCACCTCTGCAGCAGAAAGCAGTGCAATTAGTGGGGCACAAACTTAGCTGCTGAGAAAATTCTTCCAAAAGTGGCGTTTTGTTTTTTTTTGTTGTTGTTTAGAATTATAATCAATCCAGAGTATCATGGCTTAACCCCAGCCAGCAACTAAGCTGCCCCTTCCATGGTGGGGTAGGGGAGCAAATCAGAAGCGTAAAAGTGGAAAAAAACCTCATGGGTTGAGATAAATACTGTTTAATAGGTAAAGCAAAAACCATGCAAGCAAAGCAAAACAAGGAATTCATTCATTACTTCCGATTGGCAGGCAGATGTGCAGCCATCTCCAGGAAAGCCAGACTCCATCACACCTAACAGTTACTTGGGAAGGTGAATGCCCTAACTCTGAATATACCCCCTTCCTTCTTCTTCCCCAGCTTTATATGCTGAACATGGCATCATATGGTATGGGATAACCCTTTGGTCAGTTGAGGTCATCTGCCCCAGCTGTGTCCCCTCCCAACCTTTCATGAAAAGATCTTAACTCTGTGTAAGCGCTGCTCAGCAGTAACTAAACCATCCCTGAATTATCAAAACTGTTTTCATAACAAATTTAAAACTTAACCCCATACTAGCTGCGTTGAAGAAATTTAACTATCCCAGCTGAAACCAGTATGGAGAAGAAATACCAAAAAGTGGGACAAGGCCTCTTCCGTGGGAACTGCAATAGAAATTGGAAGTGGCAGCACAGGCTATATCAAAGTGGTATGTAGATTTTCTGCACGGGAAGAAAATTCCTTTTAAAACAAAAGCTCTTTTAAGGTTGAGGAGTCTTTTTCACTTTAGGAGTCCATATGAGTACTGCAGAAAGTAAGATTGTTTGGGTTTTTTTTTCAAGTGTGGATGTGCTTAATGTAAGAGCTTTTCCCTGACTGAGAATTGAGGAAGGCTATCTCACCAAGAAAAAAAAATAATTATGACTGGCCATTGACATCATGTAACATCTTATTCTTCATCTTGTCTAATATTTTAGTCCACATTCCTGAAAGGAACAGGCAGAAGAAATCTATGCAGATACCTATCCAGTTTTCCCCTTTCTGGATCTCCTGTTGAGAATCACAGCTCTCCAGAAGCATTATGGAGCTGTGGGGCTCTGTACCTCCTTCCCCAGCATCGTAGGAGTACCGTTTGGAAAAGACTGCACAAAAATCAAGTGCATATAATGCTCCAGTAAACAGTTACAGGCAGGTCATAAGGTGCAGAAGGTCTGTTGAGTAGTGAATGGATTAGTCATAGAGAATCATTGAGCAAATATCTGAATCTGGAGAAACAGCAAGGTGGTCTTGACTTGAATGGAGTTAGGAGATTGCTTTGTATGTGAAGGTTTTGGCAAGACCTGAAGGAACTAAAATATCTGCACTGAAACAGGGGTACTCACAAGCAATGTGGAACAGGTGAGATTTGTTCAGAACACAGAAAAAGGCACTTCCAGTACAAAAGCACCTGGTGCTCGCAATAGTGTGTCATGCAGCATAGTGAAGGGTGTACGTCATATACAGAGCTAATGCAACATTTTCAGGAGAGGTTACTTAACCAAAGTTCAAAGGATGTTTGTGAATCTGTAGACAAAGATGGAGGTTTTCATACAGGAGGCATGAAGTAAGCTTGTTTGGGAATGCAGCTGCTAGAACATCTTCATGAGCTATTACTCTCCTAAGTCTGAAACAGTGAAATAGGCATAATACATATCTGGAGATAAGAGCTTATGCAAACCCAGTCATAAATCGGACAGAAAGTAAGCCTGATAAGCTGTGTGAGTTTAGCTATGTAAAAAGTAAATCTATGGAAGATATGGGAGGAGTAATCATTGGAGACTCAAAAGTGAAGGTTCCAAGTTCCAACTTGTTCTTTTAGGAAACAGTGTGCAACCTAAATACTTGAGATACGTGAAATAATACACTTCCAGATAGCTGCCTAAGCTGTGTGTACCCTTTGCACAGGACTTGATCAGATTGGTGTGGTTTATAGGAAAGGTCCTCCCTATTTCCTTGTGTCTGTTTACCTGGTGCTCTGCTGCCCTGTAGCAATAGGACATGGAGAGCTACAACAAGTTTCATTTTGCGCAGCAGTGTTAATTTTTGTGGACAAGTGAGCCAGTGATAGCATGATCATGGAGTGGGGAATTAGACCTGTCTGGTGATTAGCAGCTGATGAGAAGAAGGATTCCCTATGGAAAGCGCTGGCTTCTCATAGTCTCTCCATGCAGCGTGTAGGATGTCTGCAGATCTCCTTCCAGTGTGGAGGATTGATGTGACTGCAAAGCTGACTTCTATCCATTTCGTCCTCCATATATCATGGGTGCAATTCCTGTTACAGAAGAGTGAAATGTGGCCACCAAGTGGGAGAGTAGTCTAACAAGGTACTTGAGAAAATATGTTTTCACTCAATCAGTTCTGAGTAGGAATTTGGTCTAGAAATCTGAAAATAAGAACTCATTGAAGTCTAGGACTGTGACTGGTATTGCTCTGTTATAAACAGAGGCTTCGTATGTGAGCAGCTGCCTTACCTGGTGTTAGCAGCTGGGGAACGTGTACCACAGCTGAGAGTATACGTTTCATCTGTATGTGTTGGCAATGACCTAGTAGTTGATGTTTTAAGGGAAGCCATTTTAGACAGATTTTTAAAGAAAACAAACCCATGACCTTACTCTGAAACAAAGCCTTCCCTTATTCAGAGTGTGCTCAGCAGGCTACCATACTGGCAGGTGGTTGTGCTGTTGAAAGTGTTTTGTTTTCTTTTGCTTATTACTTTCCTGTGGCCCTTCTCATCAAATTGCTCACTTGAAATCCCCCGCTGTTTGTTTGCAACAGTTGAATGAAATGGAAAACTTCTAATTATATCCTTATCTGTGAGTACTGCCACTCTTTGCTGAAGTACTGTTTGAGATAAAAAAAAGCCATGTTGCTCTACTTTTCATCTGGACTAATCTTGCAGTGTGGCAGGTATATTTTGTGAATTGTGTTTCTCTGTGATCATTGAACCTTTTAATTAATTGTGTGGCAAATCAGCATGAAACAGAAGAGTTCTGTCTCTCTAAAGAGAGTACATATTATTTTCCTCTGCCGGCTTGCAGTCTATGATGTCCATTGTAGCTGTGTCATTCATTTGACCTGTGGAGTGTTAGGGGACAAGAAAGTTGTCATTACACTCTTCAGACTTTGCCAAACTTTTGAGGTTCAGCTCACAAACCAAGACACCCTCATCCCCTAATCCAGCAGGTATCTGAGTGCCCCATCAAAATGATGTATGCAGCTCAGGAGCCAATGTAACACTCTAGAGAGAGCCCCATTGCAACTGAAGAACCCTTTTTGTTGTTTCTCTGCACAAGCTGTACCTATGTCTTCTAAACCATATAGAAAAAAAATTCTCATTGATTGTTCATTCCTTTATTTACTGTGATTCCTTTATTTACTTATTCTATGATCATGATAGATCAGTGCATATTTTACAGCCAGAACTGGAAGACTAAACCTTGAAAGAAATTTTTTCATTATCCTCAACCCACATTCCTTTTCTGCTCTTAGCTCTTGAGCCTTTAGAAGACCATCATCCTTACCAAAGTCTTCACAAGGAACAAACTTCCAGTGGACTAAAAAGACCCCAACCCAACTGAAACCAAGCCATGTCAGAATAGCACATTTTATAATAAATACTTTGGAGGACAGAGCTGTAGGAATTCCCAAAACCTACGTATGCTTTGAATACAGTAGACTCCATCCAGTGCAGTAGTACCATCATGGGAATTGTGTGGGTGACTACACCCACATGCCTTCCTGCAGACAGTTGGTAAAGGGCTAGAACACTCTGTTTTCAGCAGGAAACATTTTTTCGTATCTTCCTATCAACTTTCTGGCCTTGATCCTTCTGAGTTATTTTTAAACAAAACCCAAAGAAATCCAGAACAAAACAAAACAAAAGCTTTACAAAGACGAACCTGGGAAATCAAACGTACTGTAACTCTTTTGCATATGCATAATGGGTAATGGTAGAGACGCACATATGTGTAATGGTAGGGATGTCCCTAGATAAGTATAATAGCATTATGCCCTGGCTTGTAATTGTACTCTGCTCTCCTGCTTCACCCGTGCTGTTCCTAGTGTGCCCTTTCTCCCATCATCTCACCAGCTAGTGGTCTTCTCGTTTTGTGACAGGCCCCATGTTCTACCAGCAACTTGTTTCTTTATGACTTATCTGCATTTAGTTCAAAGTTTTCTGCATTTGTTCATTTCTGAAAAAGTTTGTGCATACCTGAGTGAAGACATTGGACAAAGTTTCAGCTCTATCAGCTAGTCTTCCTGAGATCTAGTCTAAACCTATTCTCCTTCAACTTAAAACCATTTCCCCTCATCCTATTGCTGGACACTTGTGAAAAGTCCCTCTCTAGCCCTCCTGTAGGTTCCCTTCAGATACTGGAAGGCAGTTACAAGGTGCCCCTGGAGTATTCTCTTCTTTAGGCTGAACAATCCCAGCTCCTTCAGCCTATCCTCGTAGTAGAGCTGCCTCAGTCCTATTATTTTGATAGTGGCCTATTTTTAAGCCACAATCAAAACTGCAATGACCCCCCTCGTTTGATTGTTAAAAGCAAGGCATAACACAGACTTACCGTAAGTCTCTTGGATAAAAGCCAGTAGGATTAAGCGATGTCTGTGCACTCCCAGATGGTGAAGCTAGCAAAAGATTGCACTTTGGAGATTTTGTGAAACTCCCCTAGTTGCCCAGAAATAGTTATAATATGTGGGATGTTTGAGTAATATTAAAACAATTATTTGCATAATGCTGTCACTTCCATTGTCAAATGTATTTGTCACCTCACCAAATTTTAGTGTTCCTTATTTATGCTGCATCTTTAAGGTCGTGTTAAAACCATCAGAATTTCCTAATTTCAGAATCTAGTGGTGTTTGTTGAGAGTAAAACACTACTGCAGTTCTTACAGGTTCTGCTTCAGCTACAAAAAGAAAATGAGTATTTTCCTCTTTTATTTCAGTTTCAGAGTCTGTTTCCAACCATTGCTACCATGCCTTCTGTTTTTCTCAGGATCTGGCAGGGGGATTGGAAGTGTGGGAGGACAGGCAATTGATGTTTAATCCTTCATATGTTTTCTAATTTATACTAGGACTGATTATACATGCATCTAGAGCAGACAGGCACACATGCATATTCTAAATAGAGATAGGTTATGATTTCCCTGCTACAGACAAATGTATCATCTTCCGTGGCCTCTGTGCTTTGGGCCTGATAAAACTCCTTGTTACGTATTTTCACTTCACTGTTCTTGCAGATGACAAAGCTTTGATAGAGATTCAGTGCTTGAGAAGTCTTGTTTCTTAGGAGATTTTGTCAGTCTGTCAATTCTTGGGTCAAATTTGAGCTTTTCTTATACTGAATAATTAAAAATGCTGTATAAACTACAGAATTCCCCTAAGTGGTTGTGGTAATTGAGTGGTTGAGTGATCACTGTCACTAATGCAGGAGCATGGCTGCCGCTTTGATACAAGGCTGAATTTGGCCCTCATATCAGTTTGGTCCCTGTAGGCGAGGTATCTGCTTTGTAGAATTGCCTTTTATTCCAGGATTGAACGCCTGGGCAAGTCTGATAGCTGCTCCCAGAGGCTGTTTTGGAGGTTCCCTGACTCCCTAGTGACGTTTGAAAGCAATGGGGAGTACTATGTGGAGAGTTTCGTGCAGTTCTTTTGTTTGGGCTAAAGGGTTTTTGGTTTTTTGTTTAGTATGTTAAGAAAAGGGCAAAAAGAAACATCTCTATCTTCACATGAAAGCTATGTATCTGTAATGACAGCGAATTATTTCCATATTATTGAGCATTTCCTGCTTTGGTAATAGTTGTGTAGCAATGCTGTTACTGGAGTTGCTGCCAAATTGGTTTATAAATCTGCAGAGACTGCAGCTAGCAAGGGAAGTCTATTAAAATAACACAGACTTGCTTTACAGGGTTTTTTTCACATTTTGAAACTTCCAGGTTGGAGAGTACAGACACAGTGCCTACTAATTAACGCTGTATTTTGAAGTCGCAAGCCACTCTATCACCTTGACAGAGTTTGAGGTGGCCATCATGCTTTTGGGGTGAGAAGTGAAAGCTACAGTGCTGTACCTGATAGGAGTGGGTACAGGACAGAGCAAGTCACTTCCAGTGGCGATTTTTCAGCTCTCCAGAAGCACGAGGTTATCAAGCTGATGTGCTCTGAAAGAGGAGAGAGCAAAAGAGGAAACTATGCAGAAGGTTTTAGAGATGAATCGCTGTTCAGCATAAGTGGACAGAGCTGAAGGCTTTGGGGTTTTGATATGCCCTGCTTTTGTGTTGAAATGTCTGTGAAAAGACACCTCTTACAGGCAGCCTGGCCATATTTCTCTGTTGCATCCATAACACGCCCAAGAACTGTATGGTCAATAAGGTTTTGCCTCTGCATATCACATTGCAGAGACACTGAGCGATGTTCTGGTGGCAGCATCCTTCAGAGGATATTGGAAGAGCTGCAGGGTGAGAAAGAAGGCTGTGTGAGTTACTCCAAAGATGGAGAAAGTGCCTTAGAGCAGGAGGCTTGGATGTAGTATGTCTAGTTGACAAAAAAAAAAAAAAAAAGATTGAGAAATTAGCTGATTAGAATTATGAAAATATTTGTGGGGAAAATGCATTATGAAGGATCTCTTTTATCTGGTGAAGAAAAGCAGAAAGAGAACCGAGGCCTGGAAGCTAAAACTGTTAATTCAAATGAGAAATGAAGCACAAATTTTCCTTGAGGTGGTGGGTAATTCGAGGCTCTGTCAGGGAAATGGGTGAAGCTCCTATCTTGAGGTACTAACCTGACAAGTGAATATTCCAGAGACATCAAGTATTTCTACAGTCACCAAAGACTGATGTTGATTGTGAGATATTTGTCACATACAAGGATCTGTGGTAGATTAGAGTTCTGACTAGATAATTCTTTCTTTTGGCTTCAGGAATTCTGTAAATATACTTTTTAGAATACTTGTGTTGATAAATGAAACAAACTATTTTCATAGCAGTTGGCTATACAGGTTGCAGGACTTGGCTAAAGTCTTTCATGCATAACTAGCCGGTGTTGCTTACACTGCTCTGATTAGAGGTTGTGGCAGCCTTATTAGTAGCTATGGAGATGCTCTGCACTTTCACCCATTTAGAAAAGATTATCTCAGATGAGATTGTAATTAAGCAGGTAGCCAATTAGTTGAGCAGTGGCTGAACCCCCAGACGCCTTGCGTGCGTACAAAATAGGTAGTCTTCGTACCTGGTGACAGCTGTAAGCCTTGAGTTGTAGAATAGCCCTGGAGAAGCAGCTGGAAGGTGGTGTGGTGACAGTGACACTTGCAGCGCTGACACTTGCAGAGGGGCAGCCCTTCCACTTCAGAGGAGCAGCATCCACGGTTTCAGACTATCAAGGCTGAGTTTTAAATGTTGTTCTTGAAGATGATTTCTCACAACTGGTCTGCGAAATACCTAAAAGGATTCCGCAGGACCATGTATCTGGCAGTTTACAGTCTTGAAAAAAAAAACCACAAGCGTTTTAATTAGGGGGTGCCTGTACTTGGAACACCTATATTTCTGCTGGGTTATTTACTATATCTTCATGTTTACCCTGCTGGTGCTTTGACTTCTAGGAGAACACTGACTTGTATTTTGATTAATTCTGATTAATTAAAAGCTAGCATTTGCGTCACCACATTTCCTTCTCCCTTTGATTTCATTTTATTCAGCCCCCAAGGAGTTACAAAATATCTACCAGCTTCTACAGTATCTACTTAAATACTTAATTGCGAGGTGGCTGTATTAATAGAATTTCTTGTTCCTTATTTTAGTTTAGTGTATATATGTCATTTGGTAACATGATCAGGGAAAAGAAAAGCCTGCTAATTTTCATATATAAAGCAAGCAATGATCCCCTGTGAGAAACAATCTGTAGGGAACTCTGTCTTCCTGTTTTTCTCTCTCTAAATACATATATATAAACTATAAGTATGCATAATAATGTATTTATAGATATATATAAAATATATCAGTGTATGTATCTGTACATGTATATTTATAGATATGTATATACATGCATGTTTTAGAACAAGTTTCCATCAAGATACGGCAGACCAGCTATTTGTAAACCTCACATGTGCTGAGGGCAGAGCTGGCTCGAGGTAGGGCTGACATTTTAACTCACCTGCTCTGCTTAGTCTTACCCTTGTGCTATTATTGTAAGTCTTTCTTCCTGTTACCTTATTCTAGATAACTGGGGTTGGAAATACCGTAAATGGAGTCAAAATATCAAAGTGTAGTATCATTTGCCTGTTTCAAGATCTGTATTAAAATGAAACTGATTTTACGAATTAAACAAAAAAAAAAAACAAAACCAAACCTACATAACTTTATGAGCAAGATGAAGCCTGGTGATTTGAAGGACTCTGTTATCCTATCTCTGAGGGTTCTATCCATGACTTGAAGTTGTGTAGAGGAAAATTTCAGCCAATCTTGTTCAAGAAGCAGGACTCTAAGTTGAATACTCATAGGCTCCTTGAAAATATCTTGATTTATCTGTTCTCTCTGGCCAGACCTGATTATCAGTCAGGATGGACATATTGGCCAATGAGTCAGCACATGCTTAGTTGGCAATTTGGCATAATACAAGCTGACTCTTCTCCTGCAAGGAAGGATGTGCAGAAGGATCTGGAAAGAATTTCCAAAGATTAAGTGTTGTTTCATAAGAGAAGGGGATCCCACAGCGGCTATGGTGATAGCTGGGACAGGTATGGTGTTAACTGTGCCTCAACAGCCATAAGGTTGTGAGAAGCCAAGTTTCATAAGCTCTGCTGCCATCATTCCAGTCTTTTGAAATACAGAGGAGACGATGAAGCCATTTATTGACCTTCACAGGACCATCAATGCCCTGGTTCCTAATTATTGATGTGTTAAAGCAAGGGCTGTTTGATATCACAGAGCAGAAATAAAACATATCGGAAATAATTTTTTTTACCACTGTGATGAAGCATAATCTATTCTTAATGGAATTATTTTTGTAACTTGCTAGACTGTGCTTTTAAAAATATTGATTATAGGAATTTAGTGGTTCTAAGTAAAAAGATGCTTTTTATAGTACATGATAAGGAGGAAAGAGTACTCATTTTGTGTCCCAGTTTGTTTTATGGTGTTAAGAAATGCAGCAATTGCTGTCTCCCTGCTGTTCCTGGTAAAAAAACAAAACCTTAGAAATGAAGTTATAAAAATGGAAAAAAATCAAACCCAAACAAGCCTAAAATCCACAGAAATAAAATTTAGTGATAATTGCTTATAATTGCTTCTGTTGAAATACTTTATATTCCAAAATGCTGTTTGGAACATTTATTTCTGCAGTCAGACATCAACTGACTAGAAGGATAAACAGTTTTGCTAAGGGTGTTTTTTCTTTTTAATTCTAGCACTTATTTCTTGTGGGGTATGTAGATGATTTTGAACACTGGTGTTTCAGCTGGTTTCAAAAACAAATGTCACATGCAGTACTCAGCACCTTCAGATTTTAAAAACAAGATAGCAAAATATGCAATAAAATCCATACTGTCCATGCTAGTTTTCTTATCAAAGTTTGTCAAAGGTGATGACATCCATCATGTAATACAACCTAGCAGCAAACATTAGGTGTTTAATGCTGCCAGTATTCTTTTCGAAGTCTGGACATCAGGGATGTTATATTAAATGTTAGGTTAAACCTGATCTCTTCCAGTGGGATTTGATGTTCATGGCATCTCTAAATTTCAGGAAAGCTGCAAATCTGATGCCTCTCTCAAAAATTCACTTACACCAGTGAAATTGGGTTGGTGTACAATCCAAGACAAAGATGCTGCTGTGCTTTTCTGCATTGTCTTGCTATTTTTTGCCTCCATGCCAAAGAGCTGGGGTATGACTTTTTGGGGATTGAAGGACAGGCCTTTTTTTCTGAAACTACTGAGTTATGTCAACTTGCAATCCAGAACAAATACTGATTATTCATATGAGTTGTTACCTTAAGGTTTAATTCTACTTCTGTTGAAGTCAGTTAAACGGCTTCCCTTTGAATTAAGCTGTTTGAGAAAGCGAGTCTTCGGAAATATATATGAATTGGAAGGGGAGGTTCTGAAATAATGAATCTCTCCAGAACGTATATCAGTAGTCTGGTGTAAAGGTAGCTTGACTTTCAAATAGAAAATGATTATCTAGATATGTATTTATCAGTTTGGTCCATGCAAGTAAAAAAAAATGTATTAAGATGAGGAAACGTGGGAATAAATATTTCATACCTTTATTGCCTGAAAAATCATCACAGGAAAAATTGTTTTGCACATGTGGTATCATCTGTTCTAGTTACTTAAGTGACTGATCCTCAGTGTTTCTTTTTCCAATGGATTGCTATTATGAAGTGAGTGTTTAATCATGAATTTTGAAAAGGATGTATGTGGACTAATACTGAAGTCACAAAGCTATACACAAGCATAATGTTAATTGTTCCGTGAGTGGTGCTCTGTCTGGTGCCACTGGCCTGGCTCATGTGAGGCTGCTTTTGTTCTTTGGGGACCTTCCCTGTTGTTGAGGTAGTGTATCTTGCAGTGTGGTCTTGAAACTAGCCTGCTGTGCATGCTAAATTACAGCCTGGTAGCACAGTGTGCCATTTGGTGTGCAAACACAGGATGTATTATATTGCTGGATGGCCACAATTATCTGTCTTTAGAAAGTCAAAATGCCACCCTTTTTGTATTGTCTTTGGATCTCTTCTGTTTTCGTAAAAGGGGTAGAAAGAGTCTCTTAAGTTGTGACAAAAAGGGCCACAACTGACTTGGAAAGGTATAAGGAAGGTGGTGGTGGTGGGAGGTGTTTGGGAGGACTTGGGTGACAGATGGCACTCTTGTAGCTCTCGGTGGCTGAAGACTGATTCATGGCCACTGGGTGCTGGAAACCTTCCAGGTAAGGTAAGCGTATGTGTCACACTACCCTAATGTGAGTATGAGGGCTTCTTCTGGGAGAAGGTGGAAGGCCTTGGCCAGCCCAAGTATTAGACCCTGGTTGTGCTCGATCGGAAAAGTGGTGAGAGAAAAAGCTACTTTTTAGAGGCAAAGCAACAAAACATGCCTAAAGTCTTAACAGTTGGTTTCAGAGACCAGGAAAGGTTCACAGGTGAGACTAGCACTGTGGTTGTAGTGGGGAACATAGCAGGCCTGGTGGGAGCAAAGGAGATGATGAAAAGTGTGGCCTGACGGTGCTGAGCCCTGTGCCACAGGCTCCTCAGGTTGTGTGGCTGTGATGGCTGGGTATCTGTATGGACCCTGCATGCATGTGGAGGCTGCATTAGCGCTGGGGAGCCAGCGCCAAGTACTGTAGTAACCATCTGGTAAATTTTAGGGTTCGCGACTAGATTTTTAAAAACAAGCTTATTCTGAGAAGTATTTTCTTTTCATCCTGCTGCATGTCTGGCTAACCTAGTATTTGTGCCAGAGTGGAGACAAGTTTTGAAATGATGTTTCAGAATCCATGGCTGACTCATAGTCGGCCCAAAACATCACTCATGTCACCTGTTCAGCTGGAGTACAAGCTCTGTGGAGCACTATACACAACTGAACACGACGAGTGGGGATTAAAAGTTTCCTAGAAGAAACGGGCTGGTTTTCTCCTAATATGGAACAGAGACAAATAGTTAATAAGAGCAAATAATATATGTAGATGTAGGTAGCAAAAGGAAGAGAAAACTGTGCAGCTGCAAATGGTAGGGGTAGATGGCGTGGCTCATGGAAGCCTTGCCTTGGTCAGTAGTCTGAGGCTTGGGTGATGGCTGTGGGAAGGAACGTGATGGCCAGGACAGTGGTGGCTGGCTGACAGAAAGAAAGGTGTCATCAAGCCTAGCAAGCAGCTGTTATGTGGGGGTGATCCACTAGCTGGGTTGATGGTGATGATTGCTGTATTGATTTGCTAATCACTGGGTTTTGTTCAGTCTGTGCTGAAAAAGTATGTTTCTGAGCCCTTGCAATCTGTTATTCTTAACGGCAAATGAACTGGTTCGACCCTTAAGGCTTCCTCTGAGTACCTTGCAAGTGCTGTGCCAGCTGAAAGGAGAGGTCTTGCCACAAAGAAGTAGCATCTGTTTATCCCACCCTACTTTTGAGGGTGGAGGGGTTGTCCTTCAAATTGCAATGCGCAAGTGAAGCCATTTGCCTGGCAACAGACTTGTGATGAGATAGGAAAAGAAGAGACACAGAGGAGCAGTATGATGCAGAGCTGTAGGAGCAAAATTAGAAATGATCTGACTGAGGTGAGGTACTAAAAACATAAGTTTGTTAGTGCTGTAGGAAGCCTGCAAAGCAGGCTGGCTGGAGGAGGAGACTGGGTTTGCTGTCACTAAAAAGCTGGGGAGAGAAGAGGAGGAAGCAAGTGGATGCAGAGCAGGGAAAGAATAAGTGGCCATGTGGTGTGCACTAAAATAACTTGAAGGTGCTGCACACAAACTGGGAGGCAGCCTGGTGACTGGCAGAACCAAGGCAGCAGTGATGCCTTGCAGACGCAAGGCTCTTGCTGTAGATGGTTCGTGCTGCTGAGTGGGGTTCCAAGCCGAATCCCACCGTTGTTCAGACTGACCGAGAGAGTTGGGTCGTCTGGTGCTCTTGGGCAATGCCTTGATGCAGTTCTCCAAGTCTCTTCAAGGCTGTTGTAAGAAGATGGCTATATGCCACTGCAAGAGCTGCTGAGCCTGCCATGCTTTGAGATTTGCCCTTTTCCGGGTTTAGTTTAGAAAGGCCATATCCTCCTTATGCCTTATTCTTGCCTTGAAACCCTGAGAGTTTTGAGGTCAGAACAACTTCTGTGATAGCCGTACCTAGATGTCTGTGGAAGTGGTAGGAAATAAGTTAACAAATGGAGTGGAGGTACTCAGAAGTCTGTATGCTGGTGTCTTACGAAGTGTGGGAGGGAAATGTGTCTTTCATACCACAGAAGTCCAGAATCCAATAGCATTTATCACTTTGATATTGCAGAGACCAGGGATGGCAATTTCAGATTTGTGTGGTACTTACAGTCACTTGATCTCAGTCTGTTTTTAGAAGGTGTTTAAGAACAGATGTCTTTACTCATTTAAGATACTGAAAATAACCTTTTCAGATTCTTGTTAAGAAAAATACAAGCCAAAGAGAAACATTCACAAAGCTGTGAATGAGTTGTTTCTTGTGTAAATCTAATAAATGGCCTGAACACTTTTCTGGCTGTTACTAGAACTCAGAAGATCAGCTGGTCTATGGAAGCAGGAATAGACTTAAGAGTATGCCCCAGGAAGTAAATTCTTGAGTGGAGACTGTTTATTATGTAGAGACTCGCTTGCAAATACCTATAATAATTATATAAAAGAAAAAAAAATTCTTGTTTAAACTTGAACAATCTCATAATCAATAGTAAGTCTGTATCTGAGAGTTCAGTTACTCAGTCATTTCTGTCCGTTCTCCAACAGAAAAATTTGAAAGGCATCATGTCTTCAAAATACTGCTAATCTGAAGTAGGAATAAGTCTGAGATAGAGAATTATAGCAACCTTTTATTCTCAGGAAGAAAAATAATTATGAAAATTGCATCAATAAAGACATCAAAACCTTAGATCAACCCTGTACTTGGGTCTGTGTGATGACTTGCAGGGTACGTAACTCCTCATTTCATGAAGTGTGCAGATACAATTCTCTGCATTAGCCGGGCACTTGTCCCAGGGTCATCAATTGCCATTCACTGAATTTGCTTCTGTTTCCTTAAATGTATTTAGCTGGTATTGTTCGTTTGTTGTTCTTTGGGTACAGTTTCTATGCTTTTTCTGTGTGTTGTCCTCTATAAAAAGAGTTTTTCAGTTGTTGAGTAAAAAGAAACTTTGCTATTTTTTTCAATGGAAGCAGGATATGGCCAAGACTAGCTGTGGCTGCCCAGGATGTCAGTCTGCGCAGGCAGTTGTTGCATCTGAAGGTCAATTTATGTAGCCAGCTAAAAATGTAACCTAATTATATGGTTCGGTGAGAAATTGTGTAGTACAGCTGTAGCTAGTGAGATCCTATGTGAAGAGAACATGCAGTTTGAAAACAGAATCACCATCTGCAAACCCAAAGAAAAAGGAGCTAAGTGAGGATTTTGGTTTTCCTAAAACCTGTGAACGCAACATACAGCACTTCAAACATGGACTCTGCATACATGCTGCTGTTTTGTTTGCTGGTTGGTTTGGGGGGTTATTTTGTGGTGTTTTGTTTTTGGTTGGTTGGTTGGTTGATTTGGGTTTTTTTGCTGAAGTCTGTGGACCAGTATTTCAATCTGAGAGTGTAGCATTGCTGGGAGTCAAACCTCAGGAACCTGTGCTTTTTGGGGAGCTTGGGTATAAGGCCTTACAGACACTGTTCTCCAGATGTTTTGGTGATTTTTTGGGACATCGTCTTTGCCTGTTGGTGAGTCTTGGTAAAATCTTTGTAGAATCAATGTCTCTATGCAGAAGCTGTAGAGACAGCTAACTGACAGGCCTCTTCCTAGAGAAAAGAGATGGCTTGTTAGATACATTTTCATCTTCGTGTGTGATGTCTTTTGGAATCTCTTGAATAAATGGCTTTTCGTAAAGCCCTGTCTACTTGACCAATGGTCTCCAAAATGGGATTTGTAAGATGATCCCTTGGGGTGCAGGAAGGAAAATACTAGAATTTCAGTAATACACGTGTATAATTTATAAATAAAGATATATTGTGGTCATATGAATAGTCAAAATAAATTCTTTTTTACTGATGGGATGTATGATCAGGGTGGAGACCACTGGTTTGGACAATACCATGTTGCCTCAAATACACACAAATTAAGAGTGAAGTCCTGTCAAATACTGTTTCCTCCTTGTGGGAAGTTTGCATGTTGTCCATCAGCTGAAGTAGTCAGCTGACAGAGTAGGCACTGTAGTTGTAGCAGTAACTCCAATCGGGTTCTTCCTGTAATAGACAAGCTCTGAATTAGAGCTTCATCATTAGCTACAAAAGTTGAATTCAGAGGAAGACTTTAATAGAAGTTGGGTGGATTTCTTTCAGCTTGATTTCCTTTACTCGGGACTGATCACTTAGCATATGGCTCAGTAGCACATTCTAGCACACAGAGACAATATCTTCAGTCAAAAGCATTTCAGTTTTGGCCATGATAACTGGAAAGTTGTGGTGGGGAGGGGAATGAGTGCTTCCTGAGCATTGAGAGGGTACCACTGAGCACGTGAAACGTGGCGAAAGTCTTGCCCTGAATTAGGTAGACCTTTATAAATAAACATGCAAAGAAACCAGAACATTTTTTTAAAAAAATATTGTTTATTATTTAATTAAAAAATATTTGTCTTTTCATTTACTGGACCTGACAGAGTCTCTTCCCGTCTCACTGTGTGTGTGCATTGTCTGTACAGCCATCGTGCTTAGTTTTCCTTGCATGGACAGAGTGTCTCAACTACCTCAAGTGGCTGTCACCTCTACATACATGTATGTTCCAACTCAAGAACTTAGTAAGGCTTGTGTTATGTTTTGACATATTATTGGTTTAGCAAAAAAACAAAGTGCTGCTTTCTCTGCCAAGGGTGAATCGTCCTGATCCCCTTTCTGTTGTGCCAGCTGAGGCTGTTGTCATACCAGGACAGCTCTTCTTCCTGTGTATTTGCCTCCAGCCCAGTCCTTTCTGTGGTCAGGAACGGCAGGTGTGGAGAGAAGGAGCCCAGGATTAATTACATTGTTTCACTTCTCCATCATCTTTTGGAGAAGCAGTCAAATGCGCCAAATCCTTTCTCTTCTAAAGCTCCTGTTGTGATTTGAGGTAATGTGAGTGTCTTGATCACAAGAGGCAATCACATTACAACTGGAAATTTGCTTGGGTTTCAGCGTGCTTGTATTTAACAAAAAGTCCTATTTCTTGCTTTCCATTTTTGTAAGATTATTTCGTTTTACAAACTCAGCACCATCAGAGTGAAGAGTTTCTGATCTAACTCTTCTGCAGAGAATTTGAGTCCATCACAGCAAAATACAGCAGGTGTATCTTGGTGTACTTCTGAAGGTTTGTGTTTTTTAAAGGTGTGTGAACCATCCATTTTCATAGCCCTTTCTGTGGATACACACTTTAATACTCTTTTTTTTTTTTTCTTTTATACTGCTTGCCCCGCAGGCCCAGGCACCCAGCACCTGCAGCCAGCCTCTATCCCTGCATGCTCCCTGCCAGTGCAGGGGGTCATGGACAATAAGCTGTACTGCCCTATCCTGGGCTGTGTGCGTCATATCCGAGAGGCTTAGATCATGTCCTTCTTGATAGTGTAATGTGTGATCTCTTTTGCCTGGGACTTGATAGTAATGATTAATTACAGGGCTTCTTTAGATCTATAGACTATGTATTACTTTTTCTCATGCGCTAGAGAGCGAGCTTAATAGCAGTATTTGAGATTTGACCTCCCCACTCAGTTAGTGTTTGATGCTTATTGTAAAAATCTTAATCTGGAGTTTCTGAAATGACTACAAAGTTGACTCTTTATCTGGAATTTGTGTGCTAGCAGACATCAGTACTGGCAGTAGGACTGTGGCTGTAGATCTTTATTTTCTGTGCTTTCAAGGGAATATTGCATCATGTGTGATTATATCAGAAAGCTCAACATTCCCAGGGACAAACCTGTTATCCTAACTGAGATCCACTAGTTCATTTAAGAAAACAAAACAAGAAGTGGTACAAACTAATATATGTCAGTACTTTTTAAACACCTATTTTAAAGGCCATTTTTTAAAAAAGTGATGAAAGGAAACTTTACATATTTTTCTGATTAACTTTTTTTTTCATAGCAGGCTGAGTACACATGCTGTAACCTAGTCTTTATATTTTATGCTTGTCTTGACTATTGAATATTTTGTTTTCTTTAGTTCTACAAAGTTGCTTCCCTGCCAGCTACCTACTGACTTCACTAATGACATTCCTCTTCTCCTTTCCTTTGTTATAATGTCTAGATAACTGATCTCTGGAAAAAATTGTCTCTAAGTTCTAGTTGTGACTGTCACTGACCTTGCCCTGGACAGGGCTGTGTTTTACTACCACAGCACTCTGGTGTTAATAGGCAGATATCAGGGTGAAAAAATGGGGCAAAGGTAGAGATTTATTTTAACCTGGACAACTACCAGTGGTAGTGTTTTTATTGGTTGGCACTGGCCGTTCAATTTTTAATCCCTTTGCAGTAGGTTTTAATACAAATGAGTTCTTCGCTTATCTTGTATCTTTAACTGGCTTGAACCAGTTTAACTGCGTGGTGCAGGACCCATCAAAGGAACTGGAAAGCCTTGTTCAGAGACTCTCTGGTTGATGTAATATGCTGAGCTGGGACCTGCTGGGCCAAAATATGGGCTACCTATAACTGGGGTCACTGGCCTGCATTTCTGCAGGAATCTGAATTTTGCTGCTGTTGCTTGTTTGATTGATAGTGCTTTTTTTGACTGACTGGCATCTTTGTTGTTGCTGTCTGCTTTATATTGATTATTAGCAGTGGTACTAACTTAGCTTTGAAGCCAAGCACTTATTTTTCCAGCCTAACACCATTGTTTTTGGAACAGAGACAGAGGAAAAACAAAAACCTTCTTCCCTGGTCTTCATTTTCAATTGGAAATTTGCATGTGTCCTCAAGGGCAGCTCTTCCCCCGTGTGGAAGCCATCCCATGCAAAGCACAAAGGTTGCCTCTTTTTCTTGGCATAAGCACCTGCTTTTAGCCGGCTGCAGGCTTCCTGAACTGGAGTGAAATTCAAAGGGAATTAGGAGACTTAGTGATAGATCCAGATCATGTCACCCCTCGAGACATGCTTTCCTGAGTCTGTGTTTAAGAGCTCGGTTGGCAGAACTAACATCTTATGTCTGTGCATCTCCAGTGAGTGAATAATAAAAAGATGGTTCAGCTGTTTGGCTGTGCATGGAGGGGACAAACAGATAACTCTGGGTAGCCCAAACTTGAAAGAGTAAGTTCCTTGTATCCATTTTTACATGGCTGATGCTGTTGGCTGCCTCACCAGTCATGCCCACCTGCAGCGGAGAATCTGTAGGTGTCCGTATTTTTATGCTAGAAGCCAGTTCTTGTTGGGTACCCCTTTGCAGGAATGCTGGTAGTGACAGGCAAAGCGCTCAAGTGTCAGCTGCTGGCTGCTCCGGCATATTCCTGTATCCCAAGCAAGAACTGGTACACTGCACTTGCTCTTTTTCCAAAGGGCATTTTTTCCAAGCAATTATACACATTTCAAGGGGGAATGTATTCCAGCAGGAAAAAGTAATCATAGTGCAGGAAGCTTCTGGCAGCTCTGCACTTGCATTGCACCCAGGCCCGTGTGTGGGATGGAGGGGCAGTGCCGTGGCACACGCTGACGCACGTTCCCAGGCACAGCTCATGGACTGGCCCTGAGAACTCACAGCTGCTTTCTTCTTATCGTCCAACAGATATAGAAGTGAACCTAAAACCCAGCACTGAAGTACGTGGCTTGAAAGGAAAGAAGGAATGTGGCTCTAAAAAAACCAGCTACATGTAGCTGTTGTGGCTGTTGCTGGAAGGAACAGAAACAAGTAGGGGGAGAAGTGATCAACACACTCTTTTTTTGTTTTTGTTTAAGATAGCTATTTGTGTTGTTCAGCTGGTTTCAGGAACAGGTATGGTGGAGGAAATGTGTACATTGATTCTTTTTTTTTTTTTTTTTTTTTCCTTCCCTCCTACTTGTACAGTATCTCTGCCCTAATCTACTTTTAGCCTGTGAATGTATCTCTTAGGTATTTATGCTTATCATATATAATTTATTTCTGGAAACATCTTGCCTAACTTTATTATTTGAGTAATACAAAAGATAAAGTTCCTTGTTCAAGTCCTTATTCGTGGCTTATTACTGAAGTATTTACGTATAAATGTGCAGAGTGTGTCTGTGTGTTGGGGGTTAGAGGAGAAGAGGCTTTTTTCTTCAATAACAGGATATACCTGCAAGCAGAGACACAGATCTGGATGCTTCTCCATCTGAGCTCAGAGTGGCATGGCTGAAAGCATTACAGCTGCATCATGTGGAAGGGAGCGGGTGTTCGTACAATTACTATGGTACACTTACTTATAATTGGTAAGGTGAGGCTGTGTGGGCAGCTTCCATCGATTCTGCTGAAATTAATGAAATCCTTCACAGAGGACCTCTTGATACTTGAGTACCAAGTAAGAGCTAAAAGGCCTCTGATCATTAATTTTTAACAAGCCTAAATGCCTTCCAGGCTTTTGATTTTTAAGGCAAATCATAAAGCAATAACTCACCTAGGAAAACTTTGTCAGGTTTAAGCAGCAGCAGCAGAATCTTGTGGGACATTGCAGGGGAACCTATTTCCTGATGTTTGATGACTTTTAAAAATTGACATTAGGACATACGGTTTTCAACTCTCGCACTGCATAAACCTGGGACACCTTCATCATCAGGTATGTGTTTACATTCTGGAAAATGTTTTATTTCATACTCGATACAGTGCAACTGTGGTGAAATGGGGGCTGTACTTTAAAGATTTGTGAAGCTATAATTTTTCAGGAAAAAGTGCTTTTAGCTTTTTGACTAGGCTGTTTAGCTAGATGACTTTGTGAGACAGAGCTGTCCTATGAGGTGAGGCTTTGGTGTTATAACCTCATGTTGCTTTCTAGTCCTTTAATATTTGTCCAGAAATGACCCTGCGACTATGAAGCCCAAATTCCCTGTAGTATAGGACAGTGAGAAGAAGGGGAGCCAGATGCAAGATAATGATGCTATATCTCTTGGACACGAGCACTGGAGAGAACTGCCAGGACATATCATTCTCTATTGAATGTTTTATATTCAGTGATATCCTTAAGCTATTAATCAAGCAGTAACATATGTTGTATAATCCAATATTCAGTTCTACTGGAATTATATTCCTTCCTAAATTCTTACTTGGTTACTTAGTACCGGCAAAGAATGGTTCAAATTTTGTGCTTGTCTGTAGCTTTAGATGAAACCTCTCATCTTCTCTGTGTAAAATTTCTGTAATTGTTAGGACTTTTCTCACCGTGATTTTAACAAACCTAGATTTAAAGTCAGAAGGCTTTGTCTTAAATTTTCTTGAATGTAAAGGGAAGAAAAAAATTCAAATTATGAGAGATGGTGTATAGTTGAGTGATGAAAAGCTGCACAGATCAATAACTTCTTAAATGTTTGCTTCAATAACTTTTAATTATTTAAATGAAACTGATATAATTAGACAACTCTCTGCAGTTAAGACCAAGCAAAAATGACAACCCATTGATTAACTCAGTATGCTCATAAAGTGGTTCACAACTTCTCAAAAGTCATCAGAGGTGACTCCTGTGAAAAGCTTGAGGTTTAGATGACCCTTTCATTCTTAGGACTGTAATCCTACAGAGAGTTGTAAAGTCCACTTGAATTTTCTGCCTGTGCAGTCTGAATGGGCATATATGTCTCCGTCATTGCTGGCCTTACAGAATCTTACCATTGTTTAGGCTGGAAAAGACCTTTAACATCATTGAGTCTGGCTGTAAACCTAACACTGCCAAGTCTTACTAAACCATGCCCCTAAGTGCTACACATAGACATCTTTCAAATACCTTCAGGGTTAACAGCTCAACCACTTCCCTGGGCAGTCTGTTCCAATGCTTGACCACCCTTTCTATGAAGGAATCTTTCCTTAAGGTCCAAACTAAACCTCCTCTGGCACAACTTGAGGCTCTTTCCTCTTCTCTTTATTGCTTGCTCCTTGGGAGAAGAGACTGACCCCCACCTCACTACAACCTCCTTTCAGGAGAGGTAAGAGTGATAAGGTCTCCCTTGAGCCTCCTTTTCTCTGGGCTAGATGACCCCAGTTCCCTCAGCCACTCCTCATAAGACTTGTGCTCCAGACCCTTCACCAGCTTTGTTGCCCTTTGGACATGCTCCAGCATCTCAGTGTCTTCCTTGTAGGGAGGGTTCCAAAACTTAACACGGTATTCAAGCTGCGTCCTCACCAGTGCTGAGTACAGGGGGATGATCACTTCCCTACTCCTGCGGGCCACGTCTTTTCTGATATAGGCCAGGATGCCATTGGCCTTCTTGGCCACCTGGGCACACTACTGGCCAGCTGTAGACCAAGTGAGTTCTCACTTCAAAGTTGTATCCTCCTTGGGTTTAAAAAGAATAAAAAGAAAATTGCTTAGAAACCATGAATAGAGATGAGTAATTTACTTCAAGAAACGTTGGGATTTACTTTTTTTTTTTGAGAACTTTTTGCCTTCAATCCCTTAGATATTTATTTTGGAATGAAATACAGGTTTATTATTGCAAGGATGTTACTACTCAAGTTAAATACAGGCAAAGTATGCACACTGCTTGATTTTTGTTGTCTCCCCCATAATATTCATCTACATGGTGCAAAGAAATTAATCTGCTGTAGGATTTTGTCAGTTTGTCATCAGTGAATGATGCTAGCTGGATTTTCTTTTTAAATGAACTATTTAAAGAGAAAGTGATTTGAGCAGGTTCCTCCACTTACTGAAGTGTTGTAAATAGACGTGGAGGCTTCTTACTGTTCCAGGTGTGTAAAGCTTGCGTTTGTGTCTCCTCAATTCAGCATAGGTTTGGGCTGAATGTTTAAAATAGAAACCCAATCTAAAGTTATTAAAAGTAACCTCCAAAGAAGGAGAATTTCTTTATTTCACTTTTCTACGATAACAATTAAGAGTTAAATTCCCCCTGGTCTCTTGAATTCAGTCGTCTTGCTTCATAGCCAAGCCCTCTGAGATGATTTTGCAAAGCCATTTGCTTATATTGCTCTGCTTTCCTTCCTTGTGTCTTAAAGCAGGAGGCTTTAAACATGCTTCACCTCCCTGAAACAAATAAATAAATCTAAAAATTGAAGGTCAGAGAAACTTGGGAAATGAACTTCCCTATTTACCCCCCAAAAATGTTTTCTTGCACACCCTCAGGTGAGACATATTCATCATCTTTAGGACTAAGAGTGGAGTGTCAGTGGGGCTGTATTCCTTTGTCTCTTTCTAATAGTTTTACAATGAAAAAGCCTTTTTTTCTGGCAGGATAAACATCATGTGTTGTCTTACGCTGTTTTTCATGTAAGGTTGTCCAGTCATTTTTTCTGTATGTTGTAGGAGCAGATCCCGCTTTCTAGGAGCATTGGATATTGATGAAATTTGCTTGTTGTCTTTAAGTGGAAGTCTGTTACTTATGACAATGTCATCCAATACCACCACTTATCTTTAAATTCAGTCATTTTATTTATTGTGTTTTTCCAATCTTGCACATTTTCGAGATACAGCGTACATCTGGAAATGCCAAGGTTGTGTTGTGGTTCATGATAAAGCTGCTCAGGTATGTCTCATCTGCACCCTTTATGAACAGCTGTTTTCTCACCCTGGAAATGGAGATGGCTTTTCAGGCTTTTTTCAGGTAGGGGGTCATCCCACAATGGATAGGATTAGCCCTCTACTGACCTGACTCTGCCGTGTAACACTGCAGCTTCCAAATTTAGTATGTTTATTTTAAAACAGTTTCCAATGGAGAACAAAGGCAAGAGGTGATGTGCTCCAAAGTCCTAAAATTTGGACTTAATTAAAAAACTAGAAATTCAGGAGAGTGTATCCCTCTGTGCTGTTTGTCATGGTTTAGGCCCACCCAGACAGCACTAAACACCACACAGCCGCTGGTCACTCCTACCCCCTCTGGTGGGATGGACAGGAGAAAAAGCAACAAAAAAATGGAGACAAAGGATAGGGGAGGGCTCAGTCATCAATTATGGTCACGGGCAAAAGACAGATTCAAGCTGGGGAAACAAAATCATTTTAATTTAAACAAGAAGACTACCACTAATTTACCAATTGAGTCAGAGTAGGCCAGTTAGAAAAACGACTGGATCTTACAGACACCTTCCCCCCACCCTTCCGCTCTTCCCAGGCTCAGATCTGCTCCTGATTCTTTACTTCCTCCCTGGCAGTGGCACAGGAAGGGCAGGGAACTGGGATTGCAGTCAGGCTATCCCATATTGTTTCTGCCTCTTCTTCTGTTCCTGGGGAAAACTCCTCACAGTCCTCCCTTGCTACTGCCACATAGCATCCCTCCCATGGGAGAGAGTCCTCCACGAACTTCTCCATCAACATGGGTCTCTTCCATGGAATGCAATCCTCCCAGTGACAGACTGCTCCAGCACAGACTTCCCTCAGAGTCACAGAACTTTTCAAGAGCAGTATCCTGCTCCAGAGTGGGGTCCTTCATCCTGCAAATGGGATTTTGCCCCGCCATTGATCTCTTAAGGACTGCAGAGACTCCGTCTCACCACAGGCCAAAGGGCAATATCTACTCTAAGGCACTTCTACCCCTCCTTCCTCATGGGCCTTGGTGTCATGCATGTCCTAACTCCTCTCCCAAACAAAAGAACCCCCAAAACAATAGAACTTGCCCAACAGGTGTTTCCTCTCTTAAATGTGTTATCTCAGAGGTGAGGATTCTATCTGCCTTGGCCAGAGGCAACTTTGAGGAGCTGTGGAAGCTTCTCAAAGCTTCTTGCAGGAGCCATGCCAGTAGCCCCCTCCCCCACTACCAAAACCCCACCAGACACACATTGTATTTCTTATGCTTCTCTGTGGGCATCTGCTACCTGTCCCACCAGGCTGGGTCTTTAGGTGGGATATGGTGAAAGATGGCTGCTGTAATCAGTGTTATCACTCAGGGGGTTTTGTGCAGCTTAATGTCTCTGTTTCTCTCCATCCCCCAGCTGTGTTTGCTTTATTAGATTTATCTAGGGGAGGAGGATGGTGGAAGAACATTTGTAAATTAAACTGGAGCTCTTCTGGATCTGGACATAGTTGCAATGAGTTCCCAAGAGCTCATGGTGAAAAAAAGGGTTGTGTTTAAAGTCTTTCTCCTGTTTGGATCACAGCGATAGTTTTGCTTTATGTTTGTTTTGGTTTTTTTCACTGTAAATGAGGAAAAGGCAAACCTAGTATCCAGGATAACTGTGTTTCAATACTGTCAGTTCGATGCTGTCAGTTCTTTCCTGAGAGGATACAGTTCTGAACGTTTGACAGGTGGACCATTATGTATCACCTTCAAAAGTCCTGGGATTTTTAGCTTCTCATCAAATGAATCCACTATGACTTGATTTAACCGTGCTAATAGTTTCTCTTCTGTCTGGCAGGGGGTTATTTGTTTTAAGGTGAACTCATCGGTATTATTCAATGAGTTTTTTCGAGGAGCTGAAACTTTTTTTTCCCTTTTTATTCCAGTCCCAAGTATACTTCTGTGTTTTTAAGGTGGAGAGTATGCATCAGAATTATAGTGCAGTATAAATAGCAAACACTTCTTAGATGGCAAGTGAAAATAATTCTAATTTATATTCTGCAATATTCAGCGCCTCAATGGTTTGAAGCATCCTATTGTTACATGACAAATTTCAGATACAGATGATTGAAGCATTATGGTAGGTTCTGTTACTGTCTGAATAGAAGCTTCATTTATATGTAACATATATTGCTTTATCATTACTCCCCAGTTTTAAATGTTACTCCTGCAAAGAGTTTATATACATTTCTATACATAATTTGTGTATTACTAGTCCTTTTGAATGCAGCAATGAGGCCAAGAAATAGAGAAGACTGAAAACAAGATTGTACACTTATTTGGGTATAAGATTTTTCAGTCAGAACTTAAGAAAATCACCAATGTAGAGGAATTAGAATGAGATGCCCTAAAACCCCCTGAGTTTTATCCATTGTTCTTCCTTGGGTTTCTTGCTCTTTCTCTGAGGAATGTTTTCCTCATTGGTGCCCAGTTAATGAGGCATGAACAGCCCTTTGTCAGGTTCCTTGATATTGCTCATGGGGCCCTGTAAACCAGGCCTTTGATCAGAATTAAATCCCATCTTTATGGCTGTACCTCCTTGGCAGTCAGGAACTCTGTTTGTCTCAATGATTTTACTTGGCACCGGTTATTAGCCTGGGTTCTTCTCATACTGCTACATGCTGCAAAATTCTTAAAAACTGCTTTTATCTTCATCCTGGGGTTTACTTTAATGGTGACCTTATTGCTTTTGTTTGGTCTTGTTGTGTGTGGGGTTTTTTTTAAGGAATGGCAAATGGTCAACTGTAATCCTCCTGTTTCGATGACCCGTGAATTTGTTCTTTTTTGATCTTTGCTATTTATCCAACATGTATTGCTCTAATTCCAGATTTTATAATTTCGGATGAAAATAGCTTTCAAGGTCATTGGGACAAGCCTTCTACCACATCAAGGTACAAGTAGCATCAGAAAATGGTTTTGACTAGCAGTGAGGGAATCTTCTTGGAGAGAGGAGGTATCTCTAGCCAATCACTGTTCATGTACAGTGAGTGTGTTAAGTGAATGTTAATGGACTTGCTCTTTGCCGTGAAGAATAATTTGGATATTTTTCTCTTCTGACAGATTAATACACTGTGCTAACCATTCTATGCAAAGTATTTGAACATTTGATGCCAAAATTTGTTAAGTTCCTCTAGAAAGTGTTTTAGCAGTTATGAAGAGGAAAAATGTACGTGCTTGTTTTCTGTAACCCAGAAAGGAACTTCATGCTGAAGACAAACATTGATCCAGATCATCAGTAAAAAAAACTTCTTGGAGAGGGAGTAGAAAATCCTTCCTCAAGTTTTTCTGCTGTTGTGATTGCTGTGCCATTTCCCTCAGCAAGCGATTCTAAACAAGATTAAATATGACTAAAGAAAGACACATCTGCATCTGTCTCATCAGCATATGTCAACGTACATTCATGTTTCTGAGTAGGCACTGGGATGATTTTTTTTTTTTTTTTTGCTGCAATCCAAATGTTATCTCAAAATAAAAATTTTCACTTTTCCCTTTTATGGTCCGTTTAGAAAAAAATTAATTTCTGGTCTATGACAGCAACCCATTGGAAACATAAAGTTATTCATGATAAAACTGATGTAGATCTTGTGCCATATTTTTGTCCAGCTTGCTACGGTCACCAAAGTAAAATGGCTCTCTGTCAGTTCAAATCAGACTGTAGCTGAATTACGAAGTTTACTCCTGCCCCATGTTTTGGTGACTCATATGCCAACTTCATGTTCATTGCAGAATGCCTTGAGGACTCTCAAGGTTTAGATGTGCTTTAGAGCAAACTGCTGAGTACTAAGGAAGTGGCTTGCCCAGGGCTTGTCACACAAACCCCTTCTCCACCCCAATCCCTGCAATGACCCATACAATCCCTGCATGACCCGTACATTGTAGTAAAGGAGCATGTGGTTATACTTTCAGAACCTTTGAACTCTATTGGAACTTAAACATCACAGGAATCATTCGTGTGCTCGGTGGTGGGATGCCTTGTTGTATACCGGATGTCCTGAGGTCAGACTGGTTCTAAGTAAAAGATTAGGGTTAAAAATAGGTTTATTTGATCCACTACAGGGAAAGTTTGTTTTCAAAGTTTTAAAAATATGACACAAAAATGTATTTGTAGTGATATGTTTAGATATAAAATGGTTTTGGGGGGTTTTTTGTTGGTTTTGTTTTAGTCATAAGATTCTTTCATAGCTACTTCAGCATCTTAACTAATTTGTGATGGTGGCAAATGAGCCCTGCACCTGAGCTTCCATGTCACAGAGAGTCCCTAAAGCTACATCTTCCTTCTATAACCTGTATCCTTCTTCTAGGTAGTATGTCCTTATGAAGGCACTTGCTAAAGCCAGTCAGAATGGCTGCTCTGAGTTATTTTTCCCCACCCTGCCTAAAACATGAAGAATATCCTGAGTTTCCCATCCTTATTTCTTTCAGTAAACACTGGCCTGTTATCTCATGATGGGAGATGCAGTCATTTCCCTCCAAGTCCTTAGGCTCTTATGATTTAAGTTTCTATTGAGTATCTCACCTAGCACTTCTTCCATTCTGGACCTCAGATGCTTAAAAGTTACATCGTGTGTTTTAGTGTTTTTCATCACATATTTCATTTTAACAATATAGAATGCAAAACAGTAGTAGATGTAGAAAAAAGATTGAATATATTAAATTCCACTTAATATGCCTATAGCTGTTTTCTTTCTGAGCATCATATAAAAAAACCAAATGTATTACTGCAGAACTGAATTTGAGTGTTTATCTCAAGTAACCCCCTCTGCCATGTGCAGTAAAAGAGGAGGAGGATCTTCTAGGATGCTGTTAAGAGTATTTTTTTTTTTTAAAGTTGATAGTGTGAAAAAAGTGTTCAACTCTCAGGTGGCTTTTCTTTAATAAATTATTTCCAGTTGGGCAAAGTTTCTATTTTATTTAATTGAGGTGCAAGGTAGGGTCTTTACTTGTTTGAGAGTATGTCTTCAACAAGGAGATGTGCAAATGATTACTAGGAATTTAGACAAGTTGCATCATGCTGCATCTGTTGTAGTACTGGTTGTGTTTAGGTGTGTGTGGACATCACATTTCTGATTAGAACCTTTTTAAGCTTCAAAGGAAGGTGAAAGCAAAGCACTGAAACCTGGTGTTTTGGCTATTATCTCTATTATGCTACATGGGAGTCACAGTGCAGCTTTATGTGATTCTTCATTCTATAGTTATCTACTGGGTAAAACCACATTGTTCCCCCTAGTTCTTAAAACCAAACAACAAAACCCCCCAAATCCACCACAAAGAAACCAATTTACTGTTCCTGTTGAGCTCTATAGCCTGATCTGCACTAACTACTCTTATTTAATCTTTGTCATTGTTCTGATCAATTATTTACTGAGTTTTCTATGGAAACAAGGTCTGTGTGAATGTACTGTGTACAACTGCTTACTTAGTTGAAAACAGCCAATTAATTTCAAACTACATTTGACAATTACTACATGTTTTGTAGAAATATTGACTGGCTAACAGGTGGTTATTGGTCTAATACTTGGTATCAAATGCTGGACATGTCACATGTCTTTCAACTCTGGGCTTTCGATGGCAGTTTGTTGTTTTTTTGTTTTTTGTTTTCCTGTCTTGTTTGTTGTTGCTGTTTTTTTTGAGGAGTGGGGACGAACATTGTTTAGAGTTTTGGTTGGTTGGTTTTGTTATTTTTAAGCATCACTGTGGCCTTTTGGGGAGAGACTATTGCTCAGACTCTACTGATGAAAGACCCCAAAAAAGAGATGCAGGTTTACTCTGTGCATTGTTCAAATTCCTTATCTTGCAAAATGGCAAAGCCGTTTGGCATGTCACCTCTCCTCATTGACCTCTTCTGAAAATTGAAAAGTACCTTTTGAGTGAAGCTGCTGCTTAAAGTGAGGACCAGGAAGCTAAAAGGCACTCTAACCACTTCAGTATCTTCTCTCTCAAACTTGTTTTCTCCTATAGGTGTTGAAGAATTTTCTCATGAAATATCTTGAGAGTTGATTAGTATCAAAGTTGCACACAAGACATCTTGTATGGTACAAGATGGCTCTCATAACTATGTCTGGAGTCTGCCCTGTGCTGCTGTGGAGTTCACGCTTTCAATCTGTTTTGCTGAGTGCAGAAGCCACAACAGAGTACACGTAGAACACACACGAAGTGCGGATGGTGGAAAGCTAACGAGGTAAATGCTTTGTGGTTAGGGAAGCCTGCAGCTCCTTGCAAGCTGTGAAACCTGCCTGCAAAGCTGGGACAATGCTGTTGGCTTGAACAAATGCCCTAAGCACTGCTGGCGGACTGGAAAGAGCTCCTGTGCCTTTGCTGCTTTAATTTACACTTAAACATCTTTATATAAATTTATCTTCATGAGCCATCTACACTAAGCTGGATGTGAACTAGAGCAGCTGAGGTATTAGCATGCGCTCTATTGTTGTTGTTTTTAGGAGACTGTGCAGTGGGAGACGGAATAGCATTCAGGACAAAGGTGCAACAAACTTGAGCCTTAAACTTCATCTTAAAAAAACCCAACCAAAAAGCCACCCCAAATTTGGAGCATCCTTTTCTTTCATATCAACTTTGGTTTATCTTCCTTCATGCCTCTTTCTGCTCTTGGAGTCCTTGATCAGTCACTGAGTTGACATTTGTTCACCATCTCACATCCTGAGATCTCACCAGAACTTCACAAGTACTTTCTGCTACTGAGTGCAGCTGTAGAGAAAAAACTGTTGAGACAATACATGGAAGTTGTAGTTCCACCTACTGAAACCACATGAGGACAGAACTTCAAGGAGGAACAACAGCTTTAAACCACTTCTCTTTTAATTCCCTCTTCCTGTAGTACCTACAAACATTACTGTCCAAAAAGACATAGACAGCAAAATAGCAAGCTGTTACGTTATCCTAGTTATGCATTTAGGCAGCGGAAAGGAGACTTTTATATTTGATCTGCTCAGACTTCTATTTAAAGGTCTTAAGATACCTCACTGGGAGTGAGATTCTTCTCATGACTGGCTTATCTAGGGCCTACTGATACAGTTTTTGCCAAGATTCCAGGTTAGAAATTTGTCCCGAGTGGAAGCAACTTCCTTAAAACCTCACAGCCAATGTATGAGGAAGTTGGGAATGGGAGAAGGCTTTTGAACCTAACCTAGCATTGTGTTCACATTGTGCTGCTTCATGCTTTGGGGAGTGAGGGAAAAACCTTCAAGCATCTCCCCCCTTAAAACTTGGTGTATCGAGCTAATGTAGTTTTAAGATAGCCTGCTTTGAGCTGCCTGCCAGTGCTATCCATCAGATTAACTCTTTTGTAGCAGTTATTGAGATAACGTGGTGTCTTGGCTCAGCCATGTTGGCTGATAATTTGGCATCGATCGCTGGAGAAGGTTGGTTTGGCTGCAAGTGAGCAGGCAGAGGACTGGAGGCAGGTTGTGGAGAGTTGGCAGGAGCAGTAATCCTCAGCAGAGAAGATGGTAAAGACACCCGAAGGGTGATCAAGGCTCAGCTATTTGTTTGCTTGGCTAATGAGTCAGGTTCGCGAAACTGGCTCTGCGAGGGCTTGTTGCTTGAGCTGAACCCCAAGCCTTTGGTTCAGCATAGTTATTTCTTGATTTGATGGGAGGATAGAAGCCTGACATACGGGCTTTTATTGACCAAAAATTGCAGTTTATCTGATTCAATACCTGTCTTATCTCTTCTGCCAAGGCAAAAAAGGCAGTTGCCTAAGGCAACCAGTATGTTCAGTCTGATTGCGGGTTGTGATTCGTAAACCTCTGTGGGCTTGACTGATATGACATTAAAAATGGTGCTGCCTTTTTCAGTGCAGTGCTGGTTGCATTTTGCTGATTTTATCCTGCTTTGCCAATATACATTAAGAACATCTGTGATCTCCTAATAAATGAGATGCTGAGTGGGAGCCAGTTTTTCCTCTTTTAAAAATAGTGCTAACATTGGTTTCTGCTGCATTAGAATTTGTTCAAGGCATTAGAATTTGTTCAAGGTATGCAGATAGAACTGGATATTGAAAAAGCTTTCTGTAATTCTTTCTTCCCTTGGCTTGACTACTGCAGCTGAAGGCCAGAGGTGAGGCAGGTGAGAAGTGCTATGTAAACCAACCACATGTCTTTCCCAGGGAGCAGAGTACGAGCTCCCTGTTTGGAGGGATAGAGGGGAAGCTGTTAACTCAGTCCACATCTCAGGTATGAGGAATTGCACCCAGGAATAGCACTTGCTTTTCCAGGTTTACGGTAAGTTGATCTTCCAGTTTTTTGCAGAAAGAAGTCCAGTTTGGGTACTAGGGACACTTTGGAAGTCAGGGTTTCACTCTGTCATTGCTTTACCTAGAAGTGATCCTTTCTGAGGTAATGAACTGTCTGTCCCTAGAAATTGGGATGGTTTGAGCCTGCTACTTATTTTTAATGCTATACTTGTAATTATTTTTAGTGATATTTGGGAGAAAGGAAACTTTTTGCAAAAGTCTAAGCAGCTATATACGAAAAAATCACAAAAATTTGTTCTTGAGTAATATGTAGGAAAATGGCATAAATTTTAAACAGGGGGACACAGGATAATTGAATTTTTAGCTTTTTCACTGCTGCTTTTGAAGCTGTTGAATGCTTACCCCACAGTCCTCAGCAGCTTCATCTGCAGAATAGTCCTTTAATGCCGACATACGGAACTAATTTCCCTGATCTTGAAAGCAGCAAACTCGATGTTTGATGTGTCCTCACTTGTCTTGGGGTCAAAGACAAAATGTGACACCATCAAGTGGGTGCCTAAGCTACCAAGGAGCAAAACCCTAGTTGCCCTCGAGCGCCTTTCCCAACTTGACTTTGCCAACAAATCCCTCCTAGGGAATAGGAGCAGCCTGTGGAGATCTTCAGCCTCAAGAGAGATGTTCCTGAAAGAGTGTATTTAGCTAAACTGCCTGCCTGGAGATCTCACCACAGGTGAGGGAAACTCCAGATAATGTAACACACCCTTGCTAGTTTCGCATGGGCTGAGAGGAAAAGAGAAGTGATTTGGTGGGATTTAGAATAGGGAAATATTTTTCTGACCTTTCACCTAAGCTGGATGACCTTTGTGTAGGTGAAGAAGGCTCTTTGTTAGTCTGAAAGAAATGTGTGTTTTTACACACATTGCTATTTCACCCGAGATGTGAGAAAGGGATTATTTTCTGATGAATACTATGTATTTCAAAAGTAACAACAAAAGATACACATTGTTAAATGCAAAATCGGTATTTATGCTAGTTCCCAAGATACTTGTTTACAGATATACTCTGAATCAAAAACTGTGACTAAATACTTTGAAAAACTGTGCTAGTTAATTATTGGGGATGCTGATAGATGGCACCAGTCTAAAACTTACTTTTTACTTCAGGAGACCTGTTAAACCTAGAAAAAAAAATCTTTAAAACTTAATTTACTTCCTTTGTACTTAATGTATTATCAAATCCATTTATCTGTCACTTTCTTCTCCCCAAGCCAGCATCCCTCATGCTGTTTGTCCTCACTGCTATCTTTATGTCAGAAGACTCTATTTAGAGGCTGATTTTGCTATAGCCAAACGATCTTGCCTATGTTCTGCTGCATTTTAGCTGACTGGGAAGTTTTTGTTACCGTGCATGTTACCACTGTTCAGTGTATTGGTTCCCAGTGGAAACCCCTGTAGAGGTGTGTGTGCTGTCAATAAAGCTCAGCTGTGGTGCACAAGCAAAGCTGATGGGGTCTGGCCCTGATCTGTGACATGAGATCCTGCGGGAATCTCACTGCGACAAGAGTCTTGGCATCAGCTCTGCTGGCAAGCTGTGTACTCTGGTGTTCGCTACCTTCTCTCAGCTGTAAATATAAATGCAACTGTGGTCTGATTTGATGTGTGTGAGAGAGAGATGAGGTTTAGTCTGAAATCAGAAAAAAAAAAAAAAAATGAGCATCAAACCTGCCTGTGTCACTGCAAGTGGCATCAACCAGAAGACTGACTATACTGTGGACTACAGGCTTGCAGAGCTGGGAGTAGATACAAATAAGCTACAATAGGAGAAGGGAAACATTTTTGCTTCTATTTTTGTCTTTATAGGGCTTTGTGCATTTCTTCATTTATCTAGTTGCCCATGCCAGTTTGTGGGGTTTTGATTATTTTTTTTTTAAATTTTTTCTCAGAGTCCTGGAAATACCATTATTCTCATAATCTGCCAGGTCTGGAAAGAAAAGCTTTGTGTACCATTAGGCCATTTCAGGCTTTTGCGAAGTTTTTTCTTGAATTAAAGATTTGAAGAGCCGTGAGTATCATACTGCCTCTCTTCACATATCTCTGAGCTGTTGCTTCTTTCCATTAACTTCTAACCAAAGTGACAGTGCTTGAAAGAATGCTCACCTCTTCACTTGACTAGACAAGATGGAAAGTCTCTATCCTCAGATGGTGACAGAAGGTGTCCTCCCTCTGATTAAACAGGCCTTGAAAGCAAAGGTGGTCTTATTTTTCAGAGTAGTTCTTCATGTAGATAAGCTTAGTAGAATCTCAGTAGTTTTTGAGACCCAAAACGGATTGGGTTGAAGAGTGTTCAGCTTCTGGGTTGTACCATAAATATGTTATGCATTACAGCCCCACAAACTGCATAACAATTTGACTGTGTTATAAGCCATCAAGTCTCGTAAATACCCACAGAGAGGTGATGATGCAGGAAATACTCTTTAAGCAAGTAAGCTGAGCATGGTCCTCGTCCCCTTGCTTTCTTGTGCTGTTAAGAAAGTGACACTGCCTTTGTGACAGAAGCTCACTCTCTGCATGTTTTGAAGACAGTTTGTAAAGGACAAAGCCTGAGATGATTATAAACAATTTGGGAAGCCTTGTTCCCGTGTCCAAACAGTGGATTTCTATGTTAACATAGAGTAAAAATCATCAGTTTTACCTTAATCAAAGCTATTTTTGTAAATCTGTGTACTATTTAGATTTAACTGTAACAGTGTTCTTGTTTGATTTTTTTTTTTTATATTGTACTATTTAAAGCCCAGTTGAAGGCCACTGTGGAGTCATAGGCTGATAAAAGATGCTTGAAGCACAGAAATCTAATGGATACAATTATCACTGTAGCATTCTCTTCAGTAGTTATTGAGACTATTCAAAATGTTAATTGGACACTAATTTTCATCTCTAGATAAAATGTCTACTAAAGGTTTGGGTCATGTTCAAAATATGCCAGACACTAAGAGTATATTAGTTGCTGTGCTTCATAGCACGTTATACCAAAGATCTGTTAGCTTTTTTGCATTTTCTTCATCAGATGTGATATACAATGATGCCAACTACCAACTGGAATGTTTGATAGTTTTAATTAGACACTTAGATTTATTTTTTTTCCTTCCATGTAGTTCAGTTTGTGCTGCAAGACAGGAGATAAATCAGGATGGGGGAAATAGACCTCTTGTCATAGAAGTAAGAATACAGAGTGCAGAGAAGTTTTTCCTTGTGTATGTAAATGGGAAGGATGGGATGCTTGTTGCTTAATCCTCTGGTCTCCCATGGATGTCTTTATGGCAGAAATTCAATTTATATTCAATGGATAGTTATGGTCTAAAAAGACCGCAAAGTTTCACGCCTGTGGAAATAAGAGGATTAAACAACTTTAATACTACTCTTTTTTTTTTTCTCCCTGTAATTGAAAAACCATGCCATCTTAAGCATACATACTGTTTGCAAAACCAAAAAAGACAGGCAATTTCCCTTCAGCATCCAGCTTCCCGGAAAAGCTTCTTTTCTACATAAAAGGCAAGAAGTGCCAGCCAAAATAACTTTCATAAGAAGGGAAAGAAACACATATGTGGAAGATTTATTTATCTAAGCTCCAGTGATAAAGTGTGATTAAATGAGATTGGAACAACCATCACGCATACTAGAAGATCATCAAGCAGCAAGCAGGCAATTCTTCTGGCATTTACTTGGAGGTGTCTGGTCCTGGAATTACAGTGGGAAGGTAATGTTCCTTTGTAAAATCTACTATTAGTAAAGTGCGTAGCTGCTCTACTCGCTCTATGCTGTCTCCTCAGAGTCCGGAAACATCAGGGAGAGCAGAGCTGTGCTGAAGCAGTTCTGGAGATGCTTCAGAAAATTTTTATTTATTTTTCTTTTGTTCCAGTTTATATATGGAAGCAGATTAGAAGGACCATGGAGCTGTCGGATTGGAGGTCAGCATCCTTCCTTTCCCCTTGGCAATACCATCTCCCAGTGGGTAGGGGAGCAGAAAGACATAGTCACTGCTGCTGTTGTCTGCTGCTGGCTTGTTTCTCCACAGGCCAAAACGGGCAGCCTGCTCACTCACCCCTGAGCGCATAATGAATGCTGCTCTGGAGCAAGTCAGTTAACACGCCTTCTCTCAGGTGTACTTCTTTCCCTTGTTTGACACCATGGAGTGGCACAATTTTTAATGTATGTGTTGCAGGAGGAAGGTGTGTAAGGGCAGGTAATGAAGCAGGAGACTTCTTTGTTCCTGCTGCAGCCACTAGCAGTTCACCAGCCACGGAAGGACATATTTCTTATGTTCAGAAATTGTGTTACTCAAAATCCTTTCTTTGTAAGATTGAGTTTTGTAGTTACGAATAAAATCAGTATTTCAGACAAGTGGAAAATTTTTTGTTTGCCCTTTTTTTTTATTATTTTCTTCCCGGTACAGGAGGACTCCTCTGTGCTTTAAATCTTTCTTTTCTAATTGCTGTGCTGATTATTCCTGTATTCTGTGGGGCATTTTATTTCAACACCTTGAGAACTAGAGATTAGATTTCTTAATCTTCGTGTGATAAATAAAAACTGTCCTAACTAGATACGTTTATCCCTGTTAATATACATGGAAATGTGTGTGTGTATAAATATGTCTCTCCAAAGAAGATGGAGGTAAAGGAAGTATGGTGATTTAACTGATCCTGAAAACCCCATTTAGACTTATACTGTATGATCATATTTTGTGGCTATTTGAGTCTGTGGTGTAGAGGATTTCCTTTTTCTCAACTGAAGTATTTCCCCAGCCCCTGACAGGCACTCCAATGGGAAGAGCTGGGTATTGTAAACTGATTGATGGTTAAGAGAAGGATGATCATGATGTTGCCATGTAGAAGTGAGAAATCCAATGCAAAGATGGAAGGTTCTGGCTGCTTCGCTAGTCATTTTGAAGATACTTTTATTTGTGTGTGTGTGTATATTTGTATGTAAGATATAGTAGAACTCATTGGTTATACGTAGATGCAGTATGGTTTAAAGAGAGCAGTTATCCCTCATGCTTAAGATACTGTTTTCTTTCTTTTTGTTCTCTTACTGTGTAGGTGCTTACAAATTTTGTTTGCTGTATATGTAAAACCCAGTGGATGTTGTATCATTCTACTGCCTTGTACAATGCGTTAAGAAATTTGAAGGCAAGAAGTAACGTATTTTAAGCTGCTGTATTGTCTTATCTTAGGAGACAATCTTGTGGAATTTGAATATAATTTTGAGAATCAGTGAAGAGTAATGTATGTATTGGTTTGCTATGAAGTTCATGTTTACTGTTGGTTATTAAATTACATGACTGGAAGTTTTTCTTTCTTTTAGTGGTGTTATCTTTAGACAGTGTTGGGTGGAAGTAGGAAATACCTTCTTGAGCCTCCTTTCAAGGAGGGTGATGCAGAAATAGGAAGTTCCTATTAATGAGAAAGGAAACAGGTTTTTTTGGTAGTGGGATGAGAACCAGCTAGAGAAGGCTGACAAATGGGTCAGAAAGCCTAATGCCATCCTGATGACTGGTGGAAGGGATGTGGCCTCACTGCAGCATATCCCCTTCAACCAAGGGGTGTGGCAGGAACAGAGGAACCTGACACAGAGAAAGTTTAAAGATGAAAGCAAAACGAAAAAAAAGACTTGGCATAACATTGCAACATCGCAGGTGTATCTAGTGGTGAAGAGAGCTTGGGAGGACTCTACTTGAACCCTGAGAAACTTGCCAGGGCACTGGAAAGTGCGAAGCGGGGTTACACTTTATCAGTTTAGCTATAGATTTATTTATAGTTTAGCTATAGGCTTGAAGAATCCTTTAGGCTAGATCATAGATTGCATAGGCACCTAAGCACTGTGTGTCCCCAAAGAGGGAGCTCAGGTACAGCACCAGGAGCATGATTGTGCAGAGCCAAGCAGCAGCCAGGAGAATGCCCACACCAGGTCAGCAACAACCAGAACCTAGAACTGCCCAAGATCAAAAGGTGCTTCAACCATCTCAGCCAGTGTTTTTGCGATCCAAAAGGGTGGTGTTCAGAAAGGAACAGCTCTCACCCTGCCATCGTCATGGTGCTGTGATGTTGATGCTGTGCTGGTGTCTCCACACAGAGTTGGAACTTGCCTAATTCATCGTCCTTCTCAAGTTGCTGGGATTGTTGTTTAGCTAGTTTAAAAACTACATGGGCCTTTCTGTGCTACAAAACAGTTTTTGTATTAGTAAATACTCTTGCTGCAGAAGAATGGTTAACTATATTTTTCCATGAGTGCAGTAGGGAATAATGAATAATTATTCATGAATGATATGAATATCACATTGAATAATACAATGTGTTTGAAGGTTATGAAAGATCTTTTGAAGAGAAATGATTTTTAAATATCAAGCTTGTGGTGCATAACAGCAGCTTTCTGTACTCATGTTTTATTGCAGATTTATATTTCAGGTGGATCATATGGTGAAATAAGAGTGAGTTTTGTTTTTCTTTTCAAAAGAAAGTATGTAGGAAAAAAAAAAATTATTTTTTGGCTTGTGAGGTTCCTGAGAACTTCTCAACTAGAAAGGCATAGTCAAACGTCCCATCTGATAGTGTCCAACACTGGAGACCTTACAGGGACTGTGCAGGATTTCCTGAGTCTGCAGATTGGGATAAACTGCCCTTCATTACATGTCTTGTTTTGTCTGCCAGGACAGTGTTCATACTAGGGAAGTACTAGGGAAGCAAATGTTGGCTTTAGTGCTTGTCAGTGAAATCGTAGGGAAATGGATCTGACAATAAATAATGATACCTGGGAGGTGGTGATGTCTGTCTGGTGGATGAATGAAGGGGAAAAAGTCAGAGTGATGGACCTGGTGCAGGGAGAGGGTAAAACCTTGAAGCAGAGGACAGGACCAAATATGTCGACAAGCTATCCTTGGAGCCTTTTGCAGCATGATGTAGTCCTAGGGAGGGATATAAATGTTGTAGAGAGAGCTTTGGTATACCTTCCAAACTACAGTTAGGGGAAGTTTGCATTCTTTCTATCAGACCATTTTTTCAGAGTCCTAGAGAGATTTTTAGTCTTTAAAGTCTAGATTTAACTTTTTTTTAAATATATCTCTTTTAATGTGCTTTCTGTGAAAGAGCAGATGGAAGCTGCATGCAGACTTGCCAAGCGAAAGACTTTTGGTCACAGCCCCACATCGGTTTTGCAGGTTTTCAGTCAGGAGAGAGGCATGTTCTCAAATGGTTAGAGGGATTTTTTTTATATTTTTCTCTTCTCTCTCACCTTGACAACGGATTTCTAGTGTGCTGCCTTTACTGCCCCCACCCCAGCTAGTGTGAACACTGGTCTCCTTGGGACACGGTGAATGTGCAACAGCCTATGTACTGCTTTGAAGGTCCTGGTGCCACCTCTTGTGGCTTTTCCCAATCTAACAGCCATCTTTGGATGCTGCTCGGGAGGTATTTTGTCCTTGGCAAATGATTTGCAAATCCTTTGCTGCCACTTGTTGATAATTTTGAATTGAGAGCGGATTAATGATTGTTTCTCTAGTGACAGCATCAGCCTCTTAATAACAGTTATCCAGCTTTTTTCTGCCTTTCTAACTATCATGTGCTCTGATGACTCCAAAGGAACATATCTGGGTAGTGTGCAAATGTCTAAATATAGCAATAATAATCTCTAGCTTTCTTCTTTTCAGTTAGCAGAAGAAATTACTGGATACACTTCCGTTTGTGCGGAGTACACACTGAGTCTATGTTGACATCTGTTTCAGTACTATTTTCTGACGCCTCCCTGATACTTTTGAAAGAGAAAAAATTATTGTTCTGTAAAAACCTCTGAACTTGTCTTTGGTCTCTGGTTGTGGGTTGGGTTTTTTCCCTGTTATGCTAGAGAATTACACAGTTTTTAGCCCCTTTCTAAACTGCCAACTTTCTGCTCCACTGAAGTTACTTCTGGCTCCAATCCCAGTATTTTGAGGGAACAATAGATCTTATTTTAGCCTATACAGATTTAATTGCTGTGAATAAGGTTGACAATTACCTCCTTTTGTGTCTGAGAATCCCACCAGCTGTTTTCGATGCATTTAAATTGCTGCACCATGCTAAACTCACTTGTCGCATCAGGAGCTGTAATGCCAAATTTCAAGCACTTGGTAATCTGTCCTTGGCCTTTATTTTAAAAACAATTTTTTTTGCTGCATTTAATTCTGTTTTTTCTGCTTCCCCTTCAACCCTGGTTCTGTGCACTGGGTGGCATTATTAGTCATACCAAGGGACTTCTATACTAAAGATGCATTTTGAGGAAAATGCGTTTCAAATAGCAAGAAAATCTATTGGAAGAGAAGTTGGTGGGATTTTTTGTTGGTTTGTTGTTTTGTGGATTTTTTTGTTCCCTCCACCCCTATAAGCTCAGGGACTTAAGGTGGGAATCCTCTGACCACATGCTGACAACCTGTAGTGTGTCTGGGCTCAGCTTTATTGTCTACAAAGGGGAAGAGGCATTTCATGGTAATGTAAACAACTAAAATAGGTCAGATGAATCATGCCCCCAAATGTCCTCTTTCTCTTTGCTTATAAATAAAGTCTGAGTGATTAGCTCAGACTTAGCTGTCTGCACCATAGACATCTGACTAGATCTCACCTCTGGGGACCATACTTGTAGCAGCAGTCACATGTAGGTGACTGCACACACATGGAGACACCTAAGAAGATTAAAAGTACTTGGCTTTTTGATGCAGAGCTACTGCAAGTGCCAAGGTGAATGTGCTCTCAGTGACTTCTCGAAACTGAAAGCAAACCTGAGTGAATTTTCCCAAGGAAGAGACAGATCAGTATTAGATGTTTGCAGTTACATAGCAGTAAACTGTGGTTCACCATCTCTTTTTCTTTGCTAGCTTCCTAGGCTACAACTTCATAACTTTTTTTTTTCAGAAATGTTAGTTTAAGCAGGACCTCTCCTTCTGATCATCTGCTATTACTGCCTCCGTATTTTCTCTCCAGTCTTTCTGTGGAAATATATTGATTTGGGTTTAATAAAAATAATTTTGCTCCACAGGTGTCCCTGGGGGGTAGCACACTGGCATGGAAGGTGGACATTTCTTGGCTTTCCCAGTGTAAGCAAAGGGATACCTGTGAAAGTTCACCTTTCATCCTTTGCCTGAGAAGTTGGCTCTCTTGCAAATTTTCTGAATTGTTCAGCTGTTGAATTCTGCAGGGTTTTCTCTTCATGGGGCTTTGTTTAGTGTTTATTTACAGTCTTGTCAAGGAGTTAATAAATTCAAACTTCCAGTTTCAGTCACTGCCTTAGTGCACATTTCACATTTGTGCGACAGTAATTATAATTTCTGAAAACAAGTTGTTCCTTGGTGAAGCAGGATGCAGGGGCACACCAACACTTCATTATTTCCTGGTGCATATTTTTACAGATCTTGACATGATTTTAATTTCCCAGCGGTCTGAGAGCAATGAAGAGGGTTATGTACAAGTGACGGTAGTCAATTGGTTCTGGTGTCCACTTTGTTCTTGTTGAGACCTCTCTGGGATTGTGAGTGCCTTTGATCATGCCATGCGGGATCCATCCCATCAGTGCTGCTTAGGTCTGTTTGTACTGGGCTACCCCATCTCTGGTGGGCCTCTTTGACTCTCTTTCATTATAGTTCTTAAAATATTTCATGTTGGCCCCATTTGCTATATTTGTGCTAAGCATTTTCCAGTCTGTAGGTTTTCTGGTGTTCCCAGATGCATTTACAAGTGAAGACTTGCATTGAGGTTTCACAGAAGCCCCCGATGCTTTTGCTGCTGACTTTGGAAGGGGTAGGATTCCTAAGGCAGATTTGCAGCACAAGCAGAAGAAACAGTATTGTGGTAGTAGCTGCGCAGCTGCTTCCGGTCCCATTCCGGCCAGAGCTGGATTCCAGCTTGGAGCCTTATTGTGTTCCAGGCTTCGCGAGGTAGCAGTGAGCAGCAGCACCTGCTCAGTGCTGGATCCTATGCCCACACTGGGTAGGGCAGGTGCCTGTTGCTTTGTGCTTTGCTCCTTCCGTGTTCTCATATGGACATGGTCCTGGACAACCTGCTCTAGCTGACCCTGCTTGAGCAGGGGAGTTGGACCAGGTGTCCTCTGGAGGTCCCTTCCAAACTCAGCTGTTCTGTGATTTCCTGGTACTGCATCTCCCCAAAACTGCTCCTTACACATCTCTGTGCCTCCTCTGCTCTTGGGTGGGGGAACATCTCTTCATCCCACCCCTATTCAAGGGTAACAGGAGCCTGTGGGGTCAGTTTACCCTGAGATTCAGCCCCAGTGCCTACCCAGTGCTCACGGCGATCGCATGCGGAGGCACTGGTTGCAGCACACCCTTAGGACTTGCTGTGAAATACCATGGTAATAGGTAGTCTGCAGACTTCAGAGCTTGAGGACCTTCCCTCTGGATCAAAGTAGAAGGTGGTGCTGGAAAGGACATCCTTGTCTGCAAGCCCTGTGTGCACACGCAGACACGTACTTGTTGACTCACTGCTATATGCCTGCTCTTGGGTAGATATTCTCCATTTGGCTGTGATTCTTCTTTTTACTGATACTGATATTACCACAGTTGCTGTGTTGAGTTTGTCTCCAAGTTATCACTGCACTTGACGTCTTGCATCTGTCATGTCTGAACAGCTAAGCAAAGCTATTAAGCACTTTGACCTGTATTAATGAAAAATAGATGTTTTCAATAGAATAACAGTCAACTGAATTTTTGAATAGCTTGCCTGAGAAATACCATAGGTTTTTGTACAGGAGGGGTGTGTATATGTATATAAAATACACATAACAGTACTGTAATATTTTCTTAAGCCTGTTTTGTATTAAATACTGTGACTTTTTCCTACCTTAAATTTGGGAAAGGTAATTCTGGAGTTGGCTGTTACTCCCAAGCAGGATGAAAGAACACTATACAAATGCTTTGATGGATCAAGATCTATCACGATTAAAGTAGCTGCTATTTTCCTGCAACCTTTTTCTTTTTTCAAGCTCAGGATTGCTCATACTTCATTGGTTTGCATTTAGCTTATATTTTAACAGCTTCAAAGATGAGATCTAGGGAAGTAATTTTAATAATAGAAGTAAAAGATTGGGTTTTGAGGTAAGTTTCTATGGCAAAGAGTCATTACAGTGTTTTTTGCATGTGGTCCCGTCCTGCAGATCTGCCATTTAATGTTCTCCCGGAGGAAAAGTGATGGATGTAAAACTCCAGCAGCAGGGTGTAGTTTTTCTTTAAGCTGTTCTTAAAAATTACCAACAAATGAGTGGCCTTGAATTAATTTTCTGCTTGTGAATTCTTGGTAGCAAAGCTGTACATAATTTTTTCATTTTTTCTACCCCCGCCTTGCATATGTATGCTTTCATACATACAGTTTCCTGTAATGACTTTTAAAGAATAAATTAGCAGATTGACTTCTTTCAGGTTATAGGGCCTTCACAATACCTACTGCAGTAGAGGGATATTGTGAAGAAGGCATTAGTGCTTATCTGTGGAAATGTGTACACACTCTGTCACACTTGCCAAGATTAGCTTGGGGCTAATTTAAGTTGACAGCTGTATAAAAGGGATTAGTACCATCACCGCTGAACTCCTGCAGTTAACTTTCACACATGCTAAATATGAGGGATATGTTTAATTTTTTTTTTAAAGCTTGGACCAGTTTTGCATAAGCCATTTATCTTGATTTCTCTTAACCCTGAGAAAGCTGAGACTGCTCTGCAGCATCACAGCCTAATGGTGTGAGATTTACTAAAGTGCTTTAAACACTTAACTTACTTTATTCTAAGCATAAGGAGTGTTTTTATTTGCATATAATTGACATTGTGCTAAAGAAGAAGGGGTGTATTTCAGGTATACTTCCAAAAGCAGGACTTGGGGAAGGAACTTGTGGCATTTTGTTTTCTTCATGTATCCTTGCCTTTTGCAAACACTTATTTATGAGTCTACAATAAAACTAAAGTATTTTTAATTCAAACTGAGCATTTATTCGGTTGGGATTTTTTTTGTTTGTAGTTGTAGTGGTTGAGATAGGAGTAACAGTAGTGTTGAGTTTGTAGGCAGAGTGATTATTTCTGAGGCCTGGATGCCCCTTGCTGTAGAGATTAGGGGCAGGCTGTTGTCTCTGCCCTTTGATCATTTTAACTGGCGTGATTTCTGTATTTCTGTCACATAACTCTGTGGGGATAGCTGCACCTCAAATGCAACTGTTTGTTCTTCTTGCGTGTCTCCTGTCTTCTCCTTGTGAGGGATGCTCGTATTCAAGACTATCCCAGACTCCTGTGCACAAGGAGTTGTGCAGCTTGTAGGAACAGGCACGGAAATGGCTACGTTTCCTCTGCATTGCAAAGAAGGGAATGTAGAACTTGGGTTCTTGTCTTGAATGTGAGCTCAAGGATAAATGCAAAGATGTTTCTCATCTAAAACCAGCTCAAAATCACTATCCATAGATGTGTTTCTCATTGTGCAGTCAAAAGCCAAGTATTGCTCATCAATGAGCTTTCACAGGATCTCCCTTCAAGGCTAAGGCGGTGGAGTCACATGTGTGATAAAATGGCTGGGAACAAAGTAAAGAAGTGTCACTATCATGATGTGCATAGTGTGTTTTCATAAGATTGAACCAGGTACCTCGATTTCAAGAACTGTCAGTCCTAATGTGTAAAGAGAACTGAAAGGACTATTCACAGGCTAATGAACCATGATGAAATGTATTCCTGTAGGAAGGGTCCTTTTTTTTTTTTCTTACGCCTATTTTATTTTTTAATGCTTTCTACTTCAATTTGAAGCTCTAAACCTGTCATACCAGCCAAAGCTGGTAAGTATTTTTTGCCTTATCAACAGCAAAAATCTAGAAAAATCTAGCAATGCATAAAAATCTCAATGGTTTTGTGCAAATATACTCATTTGAAGGCTGACTTTACTAGACCAAATATGGTCTATTCATATAAGAAGCACTATTTGAAGAACTTTCAAGGCACCACTTTCTGTATACCATGGAAATAAGTTCAGACCCATTCTTCCCACATCAGCAGGATTTCAAAATTTACCTAATAAGGAGAAGAAAAAGGTGTAGGACAGTATATTAGTGGAAACTGGACCAGAAAGATACTGTTCAGCACTAAGTTGTTTGTTCTCATTATCTTCTGTGTTTCTTGCATAGTTTTTTTCATCAACCTTGAAGAGCCAGCCAGCCAAAGTCACTTTAAGGAGGACAATGAGCAGTCTAACGTGACTTTCTGTACAATTTCACTGTTCTTTGTGGGAAAGAAATGGTGGTTCTCTTAGAGCATCAAGTTCATCTTTGCTTTTGCAAGCTCTTCTCACCCCGTGCTGACAGCCAGTACAGAAGGAGTGAAGAAGGAGACTTTGACAATTAATTTTGCCAGCTGTGGCTGGATTGCTCAGCCTTGAAGTGAGATCATGCTTAACCACATTTGAGTCCCACTGGTCTGGCTCAGCATCTGCTCTGGGCTCACTGTCTGTTCCTTTTCTCAGGTAATAACTGCACCCTAATTATCAAAAAGAGCTGCTCATCCCTGTGTAGTGATCACAGAGCTTGCTCAATTACTGTGACCTACAGCTGTCTTGTTGCTTGTAGTCCCTTAGTATTTTCTCTCTTCTGGAAAGCGTAGCTGGATGATATGCCCTGCAATAGCATTTTTGTGAAGTGCATGCAAATAACGTCAGAGTGGACTTCCCTTCCCAGATGTCATCGACTTCAGTCTAAAGACAAGCTCTGTTACCAGTTTATGTTCATTTACACTGAACTTGTGTCAGAAATTTTTAGAACAGTTTTTTCCCCATTGTGTTTTACTACTTTAATGTATTTAAATTTTCAACTTTAAATGGTATTCTACTTTTCAGCTTTGCCTATTTTAATCAGGCTGGCAGATACAGTAGCTTCTAGCTGGGTCCTACAGTGAACTTGTCCCAGTGTTCCAGTGTGATTGCTGATATGAGAACCCCTATTTTCACACTGGAGCATTGCAAAACTCATCTTTATGGCTAAACACTCACTTCCTTCATGGTTAATAAAATCATAGAATCATAGAATGTTAGAGATTGGAAGGGACCTCAAGAGATCATCTAGTCCAACCCCCCTGCTAGAGCAGGATCACCTAGGGCAGGCCACCCAGGAACGCATCCAGGCAGGTTTTAAAAGTCTCCAGAGAAGGAGACTCCACAATCTCTCTGGGCAGCTTGTTCCGGTGCTCCATCACCATCACAGGAAAGAAGCTTCTCCACATGCTGAGGTGGAACTTCCTATGTTCTAACTTAAACCCGTTATTTCTCATTTTATTGCTGGGCACCACTGAAAAGAGATTGTCCCCTTCCTCTTGACACCTACCCCTCAGATATTTATACACATGAATAAGATCCCCTCTCAGCTGTCTCTTGAGTGAACAGCCCAAGTTCACTCAGTCTCTCTTCATATAAGAGACGTTCTAGTCCCTAAATCATCCTCGTAGCTCTCCGTTGAGCTCTTTCCAGTAGATCCCTGTCTCTCTTGAATTAGGGATCTCAAAATTGGGCACAGTATTCCAGCTGTGTTCTCACCAGGGCATAGTAGAGGGGGAGGAGAACTTCCCTAGACCTGCTGGACACACTTTCCTTAATGCACCCCAGGATTCCGTTGGCCCTCTTGGCCACAAGGGCACATTGCTGTCCTATGGACAACTTACTGTCCACTAGGACTCCAAGGTCTTTCTCCATGGGGCTGCTTTCCAGCAGGACATCCCCTAATCTGTACTGTTGCCTGGTGTTATTCCTCCCCAAATGCAGGACTCTACACTCGTCCTTATTGAACTTCATGAGGTTCACCTTTGCCCTGCTCTATTGCCTGTCCAGATCTCATTGGACAGCAGCACAGCCTTCTTTTGTGTCAGCCACCCCTCCCAGTTTTGTATCATCAGCAAACTTGCTGAGGGTGCATTCTGTCCCCTCATCCAGGTCGTTGATGAAGATATTGAACAAAACTGGACCCAGTACTGATCCCTGGGGAACACCACTGGCCACAGGCCTCCAGCTTGACTCCGTGCCGCTAATCACAACCCTCTGAACTCTGTTGTTGAGCCAGTTTTCAATCCACCTCAATTGAGTCCTCTATCCCACATTTCTTGAGTTTACCTATGAGGATGTATAAAATGAAGGCCCCATGAGTTTAGAGAACCGATTCAGGGATGGCTTCACTTTCTGCCCGCAGTGGACAATAGTAGAGGATGTGTCGATTTTGTTTTGAGCAATATTGCAGGACAATGAATGAAACTGTTTAGTGTGCTTGAAAAGCTGCCTTTCATCTGTGGGAGGAGGTGAACAGCTAGGAGGAAATATCTTTCAAGTCACTTCCCAGTGCAGAAATCTTGTGTGGGTGAAGGGGGGGAAACAGCCACCTACCTGGAAATCTTAAGACTGTAAATGAGATGCCACAGAAAAAGACAGTGGCATCCACTCACATGCTAATCCATTGCAGCGGGGAAGAGGTCAGGGGGAGACAAGGAAAGCCAGCAATACTTGGATAAAAGGCTTTTTTTTATGATGTCTTTAATCATCATCCTAAGACTGTTGAAATTGTAAGGCAAAACTGTAGGAACTTATTGTCTGTTGTTTCTAGGTCTGTTGCTAATTCATCTGGGTTACTTATGTTTTATTAATTGCATTAGATGCATGAAGTGTCATAGTTCATCGTTGCAGGGTAGTGCATATGTACCACAGCTAGAATGAGGAGGGAGGCTGGTTGTAACTCCTGTGAGTGGCTGGAGCCTGCCAGGCTGGCAGCGGGAGAGAAGGGCGCTCTGTGCTGCCTGCTGAATTGATTTGTTCGATGTCAACCAACTGCAGGTGCCCACTGCCACTCTGACCCTCCATCCTTAAACAGAAAATCACAATAAACCATGAACTGCCCATCGATATATCTGGTTTTGTCTGCCTCCTTTTTTTCTAAGACTTAAAGAGGAGATGAAGAGCTTTTGCATTTGCCTGGGGGCTATCAAATTGAAGTTTTTGTAGATCGAATGAGAGCAATTTCCACAAACAAAGACATCTTGGAGGACATGAGGCAAGCAACTCTCCATCACCTCAGCTAATGGACGCTGGTTTAATTTTCTGTTATGGGCTAAATTTTCCTCCAAGCATGTAAGGCAGCTGCACTGGGATGGTTTTTGTGTCGTGAGGAGAGACATAGTTAGGGAATAACATTTTGCCATTATCATTTTTTTTACCCTGTGAATAGCAGGAAGGTTGATAATACTTTTATTTCAGAAACCTGTATATGACAGAATTGCAGAAAGTCACTTTTAGACACAGTAAATAGAGAACTTCAGACACAGACCTTGGTTGTCATCATTTAATTCTTGTGGTTATTGGATACAGACAGCATTTCCCAGAAAAAAGAATTCCTTACTTCCCCAATGAATGGTATTACTCTTGGATATTGTTAGTATCCCGAAAACTGATAATGGAGAAACAAGGAGCATGTTCTAAGTTGTGTAGTTTAATGAGTGTTTAAGATTATATATCTGCTAATAAGGTAAATGTTGGAGTTAGAGTATTTCCTTGGGGAAGAAAGATAAAGACACAATTAGGAGAAAAGTGTTGGTTTGGCGATTGAAATATTTTTTTCTCTATTTTATTTTTTGAAAGGTATGGGTTATTTTGAAGCAGATAACTTGTTCGCAGAGCTTTTCTTAATGTATTTTTAATATTTTATGGGACTTAGCTTTTGTTTGAGCAGAGTTGGCGTCTTTTCTTACCTTTGTGTTCACAGAGAAAAGCATTTGACAGCACCCTTTTGTAAGACATCTAAGAAAACAGCAGCTGGGGACCATCAGCTGGACTTTTCATTATGGCTTTGCTTTCTGGAGCTTTAGGAAGTGTTTGGATCCTTGCAAGTTGGTTTTGTGTTCTCCCACTCAGCCTCTTCCACTTTCAGCTGACCTTTCCTGCCAGGATGGCTTCCTGCCTGGCACGGCTGCTTCCCCACTGACAAATGCGAGTTGATGCATCTCCCCCTTTCTCTGCAGCACATTCTTTTTCGAAACATTTGTAAGTATGTTGATGTTCCAATGGCAGACCCTGTGGATTACACAGATAATACGCACACCTTCAGCCTTAATCTATATGTCATGAGCTTAAGCTGCTCAGAATTTTGCTTTACAGGTCCTTGTGCAGGATATCTTGACCCTCACAACAGGTCTTAAAACAGAGCTGGAATTGAGAATGTTCTCTACTACTGCTGCAGAGAGGAACTGTGCCTTGGGGAAGAAGCAGATAGGATTTGGGGTGTCCTGCCATGGCTGCAGGTGGTTGCATGTTACCCCACAGCCCAACTGAATGGAGGAAGTAGGTCCCTGCTTACCGGTTTTATTTCTTAGCTGAGGTAAGTCTAGAGTGTGTGTGCAGCCAGTTCCCACACTTTTCCTGGTACAACCTAACTCCTCAAGCTTTTGTAGCTGTCAATTCTTAAATTTCAAAAAGCATTTTTTGTGCATGCTGCAGTTGTCGTACATCATTGAGAATTTCTGCTGAGCTCTTTGCCTTTACCTTTTATTTTTATCTAGATATTTTGCATGCAAAACTTTGCTAGACTTGTGAGTTTACAGAATGCAAGTACTTGAACAACTACTTTAATTTTTTCAGCGTTTGAGATCTAGACCAGGGTAAAACTTCTCCTACATCACAGCTTGAAACTTTTGCTAAAGCAATTAAAAACTTTAATGTGATTTCAACAAGCATAGGATAGGGTGGAGTAAAACAACTGAAGAGCATATGTACTGATACTTCCAAAGGTGAGATGTTTTGTTAATTTATTATTTTTTTGCTGGGCTGTTTGTTTTTTTTTAGTCAGAAAACTATTATCAAAATCCATTTTGGATTTGTTCATCTGGTCTGTTTTGATTCTTTCAAGATAAATTTAGGATTTTATAATCAGTGACCTCAGCACTGCTTGTTGAGTGAAGAATAGAAGCTCAGTGTGACCTACATTTCCATTCAGTCAGATGGGATTTGGGGTCTCATGAGATACCATCAGAATGCTAATTGTGAACCAATCAAACTATCTGGCTCCTATCTGGAGGATTTCTGTTTAGCTGAGGACATGTCAGAGATTAGTCTCATAAAGTACTGAAGTGTCCATCAAGGTTAATGCAAGTACCTCTTCAAGTGTGACCAAACCCCACCACCTTGCTGTGCAGGCTTCAGGAAGCTCCTGTTTGCAAAGTAGGATGTGTTTTCACTAGCACTACTGTACTATGAATTAAACCTCAGGATTATTTAACTGTTATTGAGCAATGTGTGTTTGTTCACAATAGAGACAGCTAATACTGCAAAAAAAAAAAAAAAAGGAGCTTCTAATCCACATTAGATACGTTAATTGGGTTGAACCCCGTAAAAGATTGGATAAATAGGTAATGAGGGGAGAGAAGGGAAAGGATGGAAAGAAGTTGATCATGATTAGGTCTAATCAAACAGTTCCTTGAGCAATTATGGGGAGAGAAAACAAAAGCAGGAATTCCATTACAAACATGTTTCTGAGTAAAAGCTAAAGAATTATATTTACCTCAGTCTTTTTTTTAATTCCTTTTTCTTCAGATTTTATTATTTGCATCCATGGTAAAATGGAAGTGAGGACAACGGTATGATTGGAGTGGTTTTGTGGTGAGGGAGGTGTTTTTTTAATTACATGTGAGAAGGTAGTGCTTTATCTCGCTTTGTTCACTTCACTGGATGTTAACTTATTTTTTTTAAGGCAGACAGAAGAAGAGATATGAAGGGGAACTGAAAATCTTAGGAAGCTGAGGCACTTCCTCTGTGGAAGGAGTGGCGTGATAGATTTTCCATAAAAATTTTCAGAGATCTAATTAAGAGTTACCTTTTGGAGATATGAATATCTTGTCAGTTCTGCTTTGTTATTTGTATAAGCAGCTTAGATGTGGGTTTTGTCCTGCTAAGTTACAGTCTGGGAGAGCAGAGAGGAAAGACAACAGTGAAATCAGCATTGGAAAGCTAGTTGAAAGAATTGCCTTGAGGAGGGATTTAGGAAGCTGCGGAGAGAAAAGGATTTCAAAAAGGGCAGCAAAGACAGAGAGATGTTTGAAGCCGAGTAGAAGGTGTTACCAGCTTCTGTGCTAGGCATCAGGCACTAACACATAGCTCAAGCTTTGAGATTAAAAAAGACAGAGCTTCGCTGCAGCCCTTTTCCAAGTTTGTCTGTGAGATGGGATGTGAGAGTAGAGTAGTGCCAATGTCAGGAGAGAGGCGTCTTTTGTCGTCTACGCTCAGCATTACCTGGTAGCACCCATAAGTACTGGTTTAACATTATGCTTAGTTCACATCTTTGGAAGGATTTCCAAAATAAACTTAATCGTCTGCTGGAGAGAGGAAAACTGGATTTTGGGGAGATGGTGAAATTCTGGGAGGGAACATATACTGATACCCCGACCCTCACATCTTTTCAGTATTCAGTCTTGCCAGGTTCTTTTTGACTATATCCTCTTCTAACAAAGTGTTTGGTGTACAGGTTCAACTTCCAGGCGTTCCATGGTAGCTGACTGCCAAGCTAGTCTGTTCAGTCACTTTGTTCTTGGAGCCTTTCTAATGTGTTCAGTGCCTTGACAAATTTTCTCAGTAAGAGCTTTATAAAATGATACCATATTGTGCATAACACACCATTAAACATCAGAACATCTTGTACCATTCAAGTCCTGAAGTCCACCACTAAAAGCTTAGAACCCAGAGCAGCTACAATTCTTGAGTGATTTTTGTAAGCAGTTGCTTGTGTTTCCATTTGTCTTCTGCCTCTTTTTTTTTTTTTTTTTTTTTTTTTTTTTTTGNNNTTTTTTTTTTTTTTTTTTTTTTGAGTGGAGTTGCAAACATCTAGCAGCATCAGTGAGAATGATCAGCTAAACTTAATGTTAATTAGCTCTTCATATGATAAAGCTACACTGGCTGTGCTGCTCCAATATTTTAATCATGCATGTGGCATTTCAAACTAAAGAGTTGTTGGGCAGTTGATTTAAATTCTTTGGTATTTGTGTGTCTGCTTTTTTTTCCCTCTCCATTTCTGAATATATGCTTCTATTTTTCCCAATATGTCAGGGAAATGTCGAGCTTTCAGACAAGCAGAAGCTTATTGCATCTCAGTGTTTGATCTCCAGTTGCTCAAAGGTTAGGCGCTACAGGGGGCGAGTAGTTAAACTGCTCGCAAGTGCCTTGCTACTAGATGTTCCTTCATTTCTTCTCTCTGCGTGTTTCACAAAATAATTTTATCCACAGTTGGTGTTTATTTACAAGAAATACTTGTAAACAACTGGTGGTATTGTGCATACAGATGCCAGACTGCAGCGTGCGGCATTTGACGCTGTAAGGAAACTCAGTTTCTGAAAGCAGTTAATTGTAATGGATGCACATTTTCTTAGAAGACTTCTTTCTAATCAGAGGCAGGAATACTCATTTGCATGTCACTGTATCATGTTGCTTTTAGAAAATCAAAAGAGTATATTACCTTTAAGCAAGGCTGACACAGAACTGACATTTCAGCAAGAGCAGGCAAGCTGGGGCAGAGTCCCCTGCAAGCCTTCCTTTGCATTTTGTTTTTGTTTCAACAACCTTTAGCGAGTGTTTTCCTGTTATGTAAAATTTTACTGTAATGAAAACATTAGAGATCAAGAAGTCAAGTGTATCTTTATGTGCCTTCAAGCTGTTTTACTTTTTGGGGAGACAGCAATTGTTTTTAAAGACATTGTGTGCCTGATGTGAAACTTGGTGTTTGTCCAGTAGTGGAAATGCTGTCTCAAACCTTGTAGAAGGTTAGAGAAGTGGTTTGATAGTGTTTGTGGAAGAAGACATGCTTGCATCAAAGTAGAAATTTCTTTGCTTGGTTGAATCAAGACCAGCTTGCACAGGCTTACTCTATGTGATCCCAGGACTGTCAAAGTATGTGTCTTGCTGAACATGATGTCAACCAATACAAAATTAGCTTGTGGCAAGGTTCTCATGTAGGAAGTGGAACACTTGTTTGAACCTGACTGTCCTCAGATGGATTATGGTAACCATAGTATCTTGGATAATGCAGGCTTCTGCTTAGGGTTTTAAAATGTTGATGGTAGAACAGCTGTTAATTCAGCTTCGTCACTGAAGATGAGCATTTACGGGGCAAATCTCAGGGTACTCTTAACTAGCTGAGCTTGTACTGAGCTCTTAGTGCTGGTTTCTTCATGCCTGCAACTCTTGGGGCAGATCTTCTGCTCTGTGCTGCAGGTGGAACAGAGATAAGAGGGTTTAAGGGTGGGTTTTTTTGGCAGGGAGGAGGGCTTTGTTGTTCTGCAGTGCTAGAAGGGTGTATTTAGTATGCATCTCTGTCTTGTGGTGCAAGCAAGCTTGACGTGCATGTTGGAATATAAGGCAAAGCCTTTCCTTTGTATTTCTGTCATAGTGTTTCTCACATATGCCCTTTGAACAGACTAATAGCAGTTGCGTATTCTTCTGTGCCTTTTGCAATAACAGCTTTTTAGATTTACAGCAGGTATTTTGTTTGTGCAAGACGCGGAACTTGACAGAATGCGCACCTTCAGCCAACAAAGTCATTATTCACCGGAGCTGAGAGGCTGGCAGGTAGAAAAGCAACTGGGGGTCTCATGTTTCAACTAGGAGACATAAGTGTTATCAGCCTTGACCATCAAAGAGTCCCTTTAAAGAAAAATATGGTGTGCCTTAGGGTAAAATACACTCATGATACCATTGGTTCTTATCCACATAGTTCTGTGAAAAATGCTTGTTATGCTGGGTGTAGGTGTATGGAAACAATCAAGTGTGTGTGTGTGTAAGAAATTCAGGTATTTTAATTCAACTGGTATTTGCAATAGCTCTGGGCTATGGTTCTGTACATCTTCCGTCTCATATGAGATACAGATGGAGGCTTTTGTGCTTTGCTAACTTGGACATGTCCTTTATTTTCTTTTTTCTTTTGTTTTGGTTTAGGGTGATAAATGCAGGGAAGAGCACACACAATGAAGATCAAGCCAGCTGTGAAGTCCTCTTTGTCAAGAAGAAAGCTGGAGGCGCTAATTCTACACCAAACAAGAACTCTTCAGCAAAACGGAGGTCATCGCTGCCCAATGGAGAAGGTCTCCAGCTGAAAGATAATTCGGTAAGCAGACTTCTGTATTTCGTAAGTGCGAAATAAATATAAAAGGATGTGGCAATATGATACTAAAAGATGTTTACTGCTTGTTTTGTATATTTTCAGTTCTCTCTTATTAATTACCTCTGCTTATATACAAAACACTTAACTGTATTTTCCTTAGCTCTGCTGCTTGTTTTTTGATCTCTTGCATTGAAAAATGCTCTTTGCATCTAAGACATTTTAGCTTAAAGATGGGGAGGGAAATACTCCTTGGATTTTCCTTTTTGTTTCATTTCTGAAAATATAATCCTGAGTAATTTACTGTTGCAGAATACTGTGACACTAATGGCTGTAGTCAATTTGTCCAGTGACAATCACTGCAAGCATAGCAGTATCACTGTTTATACAGTCACACAATTTTATTAAGTCATTTGGGTTCTTTTCACTGAAGCAGTATTTCGTGTAACATGGTTGGTTTATGCAAGTAGGGTAAGGTCATTCAACACACTGAATTCAGTGATTTTTGCAGACTATGGCTCCTCTCTTTTGTGGAGAGGGATGTATGTCATGCACTTGTCTACTGGCAGTCATCTGCTATTCGTCATCTGTCCTGTTTCCTGACTGGCTAATTACTTCATCTGCTCTTTAACCATGAGCTCAGGCTTCAGCAATGATTGATAGTGTGTGTTCGATTCGGACATTTAGCCATGTAACGCTAAATGTCCTATATGAGTGTTAGTTGGACAATGTGGCTGTGCAGTCTTTCTGCCGCTGGGAAAACACAAGTTCTCCCTAAGTGATAATTAGTCTTTCAGGGGACTGTACATACCCTTTTCTGATTTTTGTTGTTGTTGTTGTTGTTTTAAACCAGATGGTGCTAATAGTCCATCTCAGTCTCTCTCTCAAAAGCCCATGGCTTGTTACACCTGACAGCTGCAGAGGTCGTTGTGGTCCTGAGCAAGAAGCTCTTTTCGCACCCTATCCTTCCTCATCTTTTGCTCCTCCTCTTCTGTTTCACATTTCATTATTGCTGCAATATTATCAGACTCTGACAGACTTTTGAGGTTTGCAAATAGCCTTGTTCTTTCCTCTCTCAAATCTTTCCTTAAATGTCCTGTGCTAGTTCCTGTGTGGTAATATTCCTCACTGTATTCAGACAGTCTCT
>VWZK01015555.1:94226-194600 GCA_013396935.1 Baryphthengus martii | reverse complement strand
TTTTGTGGTTTTTTTTTTTTTTTTTTTTTTTGGTTTCTAAAGTACATATTTGCACTTTCCTGGATAAAGAATTGCACCCTATACTTGCTGGGACTGTGAGTTCTGCATACAGTCACACAAGATAAAACAGAATGTGTCTTAATAGTCTGCATTTTAGCAACTGTTTGCTATCAGCTCATGCAGATGCTTGGTTCCATAAGTGTATTTCATTTTTGTATGCATTAATTATGTTTAATGAAACAAGCATTTGGCCACAGTACCTGCTCATTTATATAAAACACATCAAGATAAGGAACAATGTGCTTGGTTTTGGTGATAGATTTGTTTGACACAAAGGACATCACTGTGTCATGCACACAGCACACCGCAAAGACCCCTGTGAAGACACTAGCCAGGGCAGACACATCTTGGTGTGCTGCAGATGTACTAGCTTTGGTCTAGCACCACATTTAAATTCCAGGCCTGCCATGAGTCATACCTGGTCAAGGTCCTCTTCGTCTGGGATGTGAGTGTATGTAGCTGTACTGAATTTGCCTATGTTTTCATATTTTGGGGTCATGTGTGCAACATAAACGGCTTTGCAGCATTGTTTTACAAAGTCCACCTAACTTCCAGCTTTAATATCAAATGCTTCTCAAGAGCAAAAGGCATGCTGATGTATAATATACTGAGTGATTCATCATTTTCCTCAGAAGGAACTTTTTCCAAACATTACAGAGTTAATACATTTCGACTGCATTAAAAATGCAGGAATATAAAACTATTTCATTATTGGAAAGGTGTCTTCACTAGCCTTGATGGTATCTATCATTATGGTCATCATACTGTTATGGTACCATAATGGCAGGGTCTATAAGCTGACTGCATAGTTTTGAAAGCTGTTCTTTTTAAACAATGATTGCCATCTTCATTAAATATCCAGTTACCCTGTGTTATACAAAGCATCTCACAGAATTTTCTGATTTCTCTTCCTCTCCTCACTGGAGTACTTCCTACTTGAATTCTGTATCTTTCATCTTGATTTTGGAATAAACAGCCACTCCCTTTCTTCCTTCTTGAGAGAAACATTTTTATTTCAAATCTTCTGTTATTTCTCTATTTCTGGCATATTTTGACCAGAAATGAGCATAATGTCTGAAGCGAGGAGCCAGCTGATCAGAATAGTATAGTATACTGTTTTCATGCTACTTGTTACTGTTGTCTTTATATTTTTCTCTTCTTATCTATAGATTTACTTCTATTTTCTACATGACACTTGAATGAGTGCTATAGCATTCATTAGTTAGCTGTGTAAAACCTATTCTACCATGTTATTAGACCACAGCTTGTGAATTTAAATTTGTAATATATTTTCCCAAAACAGGCAGCGTATTTCTGGAGAAAGTTTTCTACTAGAGGGCAGTCTTACACCAGCAATTCATAGGATTTTTTCCCCTGGCACATTTTTTGCTGGTTGAATACATCTAAAAAGGAAAAGAAAGATGTACAATGTGTCATATCTTTATGTTTTTATATTTTTATACCGTGAAGTATAACATTGTGGTTTGCCCTCACATAGCGTTGTTAGCAAATATTTTTAGGGAGTGTAGTGGTTTGGTGTGAAATCTGATGAGGATGCAACTTACTCTGTATCAACAGGATGTAGAATTAGAGGCTTGAGTCACTGCAGTGAACAGTATAATATTGTCCCAGAAAGTATTTACTAAGAAAGCTAGATGCTGAATACTGTAAATGCCTCATGGGGAAATCCCACCGTAACACATGATGTGAAATTATCTCCAAGGGATGAAGCACCTCATACAAGTATTGAAGGAAGAAGAGATGAAGGAAGCAGTTTATTGAGTATTTGTGTGATTAAAAGAAAGATTTCTTCTGGCTTTGTTTAGTTTTTGAAGTGGGGAGCACAAGAGAAATAATAACTGGAGCTTAAACTGTCTCTTGATTTAACAAAGTCTATTTCCTCATCCTCAGATTTTTCTTTTTTTCCTACAGAATCTTCGAGAAGGTCATGTACCATCTCTGTTTTATCCTGTTTCTGAGAAGTCTGTGAAACTTAAATGGCAGCTGCATCTGAGCTTGGGTGGTTATTGTTGTTCAACACTGACCTCATCAATGCAGCCGTGCGCTTTGGCAAGGCAGCATAAGAGAGTTGGAGATCCACAGGTTGTTTGCACAGATTAGGTGCTACTGTCAGGACCTTATCTCTGTGGGTAGACTCTGTAGAGCTTGCAGGGGTGGGAAGAAGGAGATCGTGGGCCAGAAATGAGGAGATAAAGTGAACATTTTTTTTAGCCCTGACACACAGAAAATTCTAAGGAAACCTGTTAAATAGCATAAATGTGGTTTTCTGCTTTAAAGAGCAGATCATAAACTGAGCAGAGTAGTGAAAGGAAAGACTTCAAATTCAACCCTAAATTAATTCTCTCCTCGTCCCCTCAATCCCACTCCACTGTATTTGCCCTCTGTCCCTGTTTAGGAGCATTCACTTCAAGTTGTGCAGCTTTTTCACTGGTACTATTTTTAAATACCTGTAACTATGGGGGTACCTTGATGATGAATACTGAAGACCATCAGTGAGTGAAATGGAAATCCTATGCCAGGATATTGTCATAGCGACAGTCAGGTTGCAGGAATTAATGTGATGCATTATTAATTGTCATCATAATGTGAGGATATATAAATATTAATTCTGCAGTTTTCTTTGCCACAAAGGTGAGACGGTATTTGTTTTGTGTGACACAAGGGTGGTTGCCTACCACAGGTGACTGAACATATCGGTAACATGAGGAGACTTTTCTCTGAGGATGGGGTGATAACTGCCAAAACTAAAGATGCAATCTATTGCATTTTATGATTGTAGTTCGTATTTGAAACAATAATTGTCAGGGTCAGTTGTGTTTTTCAAAAGAAGTCTTTAGTGGCAACATGATTTATTTTCCTGTTTGGAATTCTGAAGGTTTGCAATGTAGGACCACTGACTAACTTTACCTAAAAAATTTGTCCAAAATTGATCGCTGTATATTGCTAAGGCCGCCTGTTTTTTGTTGTTTTGGTTTAGTTTTTTTCCTATAACTGAGCTCCAATTATGTGTGTATATATGAATTTTCTTTCATGATTTCTCATCCATTGTTTGACCCAAAACTTTGCATGTCTTAATTTTATTTTACAATTACAAAACCCAGGAGACTGCTGAACCTTCCTGAAAGCTAGGTCAGCAGTTGAGGAGCCTGAAGCTTATTAGATTTCCTAGTACATTCTGGAAATAAATTGTAAGGTCAGTGCAGTGAAGGATCTCTTTACTCTTCATGTATTGGGCAGCTATTCAGAATGTTGTTAAATCAGAATCTTTTGAAAGAAATTCTATAATAAATCACTGTGGTGACCGATTGTACTCCCCACTTGAGGGCTCTGTCCAGTTAAAAGAACAAATGGAGATTGATGTTTGAATGACTCGTTTTGACAGAATACTGCCAGAGCTTGTAGAAATAGATGTGTTGTTTTCTGAAAGTCTGCAGAATGTCAATACCTTTGGGAAGTTCAATCTCCCAAATGTGAAAGAGAGAACAGCCATGCATATGAACACCAAAAGCAGTAATCTCTTGGTGGCAACGGAGGTCGTCTCAGCGGTTGGAGGAAAAGCAAGGATCTTTTTGTGCTTTTCATCTCATCTGTATGTCCTGACTGCAGACTCCCTTTCATTCTCTGAGATGCTGCTTTATTTGTACCATATATTTAATTCTCATCAAATTGGTATGGTTTTGGAGAATTTATTTCTTTCAAATAGAGGAACTGTTTTTATTCTCAGGGTGTGGAAAAGGAATTTGTTTCTTCCTTTTTTAGACAGCTAATAGACTATTTGTGGTTATACACTCTTTGCTAGTTCAAAAGTAAATGAAGCTTCATAAGAATATGTAAAAGTTTTTGGAAACTAGTATTTAGGTTACTAAGTAATGCCTGCAGATCCCAACTGAAGTTAAAGCCCTAGAGCATCTCACACAGAACGTGTGTATAAAAGCAGTGTTTTGGTAGTCATCTCCCCTGACCATATATGCTTATAACACAGACTTCTCGGTTATTTAGGGTACTTCTGCAGTTCATAGGGAGAAATAAATCTGCTTTGGAATGAGATGAGCATAGTCTGAAAGTGCACAAGTTTTTTCTCTCTGCTGAGAATAAGGGCAATTTAGAGACCTATCGTGGAGGTGTGCAATGTAGATGTCTGAACTTAGCTGAACGGACAGCAGCACTCTCTTGTTTAGGAATTACTCATCCAAAAAGGACAAGACCAGGAAACTCCAAAAGAACCACCACAGCTGATGTGGCCATGCCCATGTCCATGTAGTGACAGCTCAAGAATACAGCTCAGGCCCATGTGAGCTTCTCTGTCCTAATTTGCGCTGCCCATTGGCTTAGGCAACGTAAGTGATAACATTTTGATTTCACTTTTGGTCACAGGCCATTGCTCTGGTCTGTTTTAAAGCTTCTCAGTCTCGGTGTGTTATTTGACTACTAAGTTTGTACGAGGCTTGTTCAGTGTAGGACATATCCAGTGTTGTGCTCACAATAAAGAAAGTGAACTATTGTTAATAACTGTTCTCTTTATCTTCTGAAAAGCTCTAATACAGACTTTGTAGGCTTAAGCTGGAACACGCAAGAAATTAGTGTATGTGTGGTGGGGAGGGTTAAACTTGTTCTTAATTATAAGTTTCTGATAGTTTGGGGGTAGGACAAAACATCTTCTTCCTCTAGGTAGAAGGTAAAATATTTCCATTTCAGTCACAGATGTAATGCCTTTATGCTTTTTCCCCTGAAGGCTGCAACACCTCCAAAGGAGTAGCCCTTTTTGAATGACATGAGGACATAAGGTGTGGAAGCATTGCCCATATGGTGCATCATGGGGTGAATTTTGGCCAGGGAGTTAAGCCCTAAGATGGGAGCAGATGAGGTTTGAACTACAACTCCCACGATGCACAGTGTTGCCATTTTGAATAAATGATTCCAGTTTTCAGATGAAATACTTTTACTTTGGGATACTTGATTCTGTTGGCAAAATACTTTTATATTTCGCATGAACAGCGATCTATTTTTTCAAACAGGTTTTTAGGCAGTAATCCTGTTATCTATTAAAATTGATTGAAGCAGGATTTTACAGCCAACTGTTGTGTGAACTTGGAGAGATTTTGAGCCCAGAGCAAGCTAGCACAACTGCCAGTCATGCCTTCAGGGGTGAAGTTTCACAGCAGGTTGTTTTTTTTTTGGTGAATTTACCAGACTGGGTAAGTGGGTGGGTTTGGCTAAGGAGTCACATTCAGAAATGTGTACATCTGTTGGCTTTTCCACCATTATAGGATGTATCCTGTATGATCTGTACTGTGGTAAGTAATCCAGTACTGTAGGTTAAACCTTCCTTTTCTCAGCATTTCAGCAATGAGATGAAGAGTGCACAACAGACTGCTGAATTCCAGCTCCTGGAGGAACTCTCCACTGTGTAGATCACTATACTGTTAATCCACTGGTTAAGAACATGGTTGAACTTTACTATAGGAGCAATGCTATAAGCTTAAAAAAAATGTAGTTTTTATAATCAAAGCTTTTAAATGTGCATTTCAACAAAGTAAGTTGTAAGTTATAAGTAATAATGCTAGTTCAGCAATTTTGCCCTTTGAACAGCGTGAATTTGTAGTGGTGGTCTATATACATGTTGCTAAACCAGACATTTTTCATTAGGTTTTAGATTTTGTAGCTCAGGGCGACAAGGAATGTTGTCTTTTGGATCTGCAAATGACAGTTGATGGCATTCTTACTCCAACCTGACTGCCATGTTCTACAGCCAGTCGTTGTCACCTTTGTGGAGCAGCTGGAACAGCAAAAAGTAAAAGGAGCTGCCGTTCACAGCCCTGTCCTTAAGTTTGAAATAAGCAGTGCTCTGGGCAGGAGGTGCTGGGATGCAGGTGGTGCCTAGACTATAAACTGATCTGTTGTGTAAGGGAGCAGTGTTCGGGTGAGTGCAACAAATCGTGTCTGTCAGCCTAAATTAGACCACAGTCAGCGTGACACACAGATAAAAAATTTAAGTTCTTTGACTGCAGTGAGATCTAGGTTATGCTTTTGTAGTAAGAGGTGTTCTACAACAGTATTGCCTGATTTCTCTCCCTTGCAAAATGCTTTATTTCTAAATCTCTATTAGTCCACTGATATCTGACTCACAAAGCAGCCCCACGAACAGTTGTTTCTCCCGGATTCAGGATTAAGTAGAAATGGAGAAAGGAGAGACTGGAACGACTCTTTCCACATACTGCTGCCAAATAGGTTATCGTGCAAAGACAGGTTTTGTTATGCCGTAAATGCTTCCCTGAGGATTTCTAGGTGAATTTCTCCCAGAAAAAAAGTTGAGGTTATCTAGGGTATGGCTCCTTGGTATTTTTCAGGCAGATTGGAGCTTGTGCTGCCCAGAACTTAGTCTGCCTCCAGCCCTGGAGTAATGGGCCCTGAGTGATAGGGCACTTCACCACAAGAACATGGTTTCTGTTCAAATCAGAGCAATAGTGGAGCTGAGTTACACCTATCAGAGGAGACTGTGCGCAGCTGAAAGGGAGAAATATTTGAAAATCATATCACAGATCAATAACTGATGAACAAATATATAACATTACCACATATACCTTAATTTTAATAATGACGTCTACAGAATTTACTTTTTCCAGATACTCTGCCTGTATGAAAGCGGTTGTGCTGACTGGCATGCTAGGAGTTGAGCTAAGGTATAACATCTAAAAGCATATTATTGTACTGAGAGCTATACCAAAATAGATCAGAGAGTATCTAATACATATACATATATATATATACCAAAATAAATCAAAAATAACTCCAGGACTGTACAGGAAACTTTTCAGAGGACTGGGAAGAACTAGGCAGCGAGGGTGTAGGCTATCCCGCTTGTGTCTGCCATCCTTGAAGACCTCTGCACTGTGCTGTTCCTGGTCTGGCACAGGCAGGGAAAGCCTGAACTGCCCCATCTACCAGCACTTGTGGCTTTGTAACAGTGACCGTCTCTTCTCCTTCCCTTTATTCCCCTCCTGCTTCTCCAGGATACAGATGGGATCAACCTGTACCACACAGTAGCTTCCAAACTGCTGCAGCACCATATGTTGGAGCAGCTGCAGGAGATCGTGGACAGCTACAAGATGTCAAACTGAGGTCCTTCATCTCATGCATAGTGGGGGGAAAAAAAAAAAAAGTCTATCACAGCAGTATCAGGTGCTGTCTTGTGTAGAATTTTGATCTCCATGGTGGTAGGTCCATCATTTATCAATGATGTGATTTTTGAATGCTTTTCTTCTGATCTACACAGTCATTAGGAAATTAACTTAGTGTAGCAGTGGTAGCTGTACTGGTTGGTGCATCCTGTGATGGCTGTAAGGTGAGAAAGACTACAAGTTCAACTTTTTTTATTAGTGTTTTTGAAGGGATTAAGGAAAAGGGAGAAAAAAAGGGGAGGGAGGGGAGTTGTGTGACAAAAATATGCTTCTCTCCTTCCTGCCAGAACTGTACTAACAGAGTAGATACTTCTCCATTTAGGAAAGAAGGTTACCTCTATTGAAAGTTACCTGTGTTTTACCTGTTACCTCCATGCCACCAGCTGCTTCATCACCTCACTCATATCTGTGTAATAGTGACTATCTCTTTTCCTTCCCTTTATTCCTCTCCTGCTTCTCCAGGACACAGATGGGATCAACTTGTACTACTGGTCCCTGTTCGATGGACACGCTGGGTCCGGGGCAGCTGTGGTCGCTTCCAAACTGCTGCAGCACCATATCCTGGAGCAGCTGCAGGAGATCGTGGACATCCTGAGGAATACGGCTATACTGCCACCCACCTGCCTGGGAGAGGAACCTGACAATCCAGCCGCCAACAGCAGGACACTGACACGGGCAGCCTCCCTGCGTGGTGGTGTGGGGGCTCCAGGCTCTCCCAGCACCCCTCCAACACGCTTCTTCACGGAGAAGAAGATCCCCCATGAGTGCCTGGTTATTGGGGCCATAGAAAGTGCATTCAAAGAAATGGTATGTATATCTCGGTCCTCTGAAGTCGTTTGTTGCATACTTTAATGAGTCATATGGCCTGGAGAAGGTGAACATTTAGGGATTTTTCCTCACTTTTGTTTTTTTTCCTTCCCTTACTTAAACACCATCTGAGTGTGGACAGAATTATTTAAGAGCCTTGGCAGCGTACCTGGTACATCCCTGTGAGCAGGAACTGCATTTTAAGTCTCAGGCAGCACCACAGCCACATGTTTGGATCTCTTGACACTTAGAAGCTTGGTACTAGTTTTGGGGTTGGTTTTTTTGGGTTGGTTGGTTTTATTGTGGTGGTTTTTTCTGTTTTCCCTCCTTTTATAAGGTAAAAATCAGTATTGCCTCACAGCAGCAGATTTCAGCATTGGTGGTTGTCATACAGCTGTGTATATGGGCATGCACTTCACCAAGCTTTGTTGCCCTACCAGAGCAGCAAAGGCTCTCAGCATTACTTGCACCACAGACCCTTGTTCACATTGCCCACAATTACATAAAGAGATCAGAAAAGGTCAGGGACATGGATGAGGGGGGCAGCATCCTTGATCCAGTGATCTGTAGTTCATGTTAGTGTTGGAGCGGCTCATAAAGCACAGTAGTGATTGTAGAGAGCGTGTGCAGCTCTTGACTGAGGCAGGTTGGGTGTGGGTGAGTGGGGCATGAAGTCCATTCCTACTACCTGCTTCACTTGTGTACGGCATGAACAACTAGGAGGAAATCATGACCCTATGGAAACGGAATATCCATTGATTTCCCTTTGGGAGGCTGTTGGTGTTTTCTTTTGTAATTGATGTAGCTGTTCACTTCTTGATGTTATTAAACTTAATTCTTGTCAGGCAGAGCAGAGACTTGGCCTGCCAGTGACTACATGTGGATCAGATCTTGGGAGATCTGATCTTGCTCTTATTATTTTTTTTTATTTTAGACTTTTTTGTTGTTTTTAGAAAAGGCTCTTGTTTGAGCAGGTTTTTTGAACTAATGAGTGTTTCCCATAGGTTTTCTTTGTTGTCTGAAAAGAAGTATCCGCTCATTGTTTTTCCTGATATATACGAATTTTGTTTTAGTGCATGTGTCTAGTTAGAGACTACAGTTGTTATAACAAAGTGCTGCTTCACTTCGAATTCTGAATAGCAACTGGGTTGTCCTTTCTCTCCAACAAAGTGTAGGCAACCAGACCCGCCAATGGGATTTGGACTCTTAGGTGGGTAGGTCCACAGGCAGGATCCAGAGCCATGGCTTAGGCATCGTACAGCATGGGGCATGCAAGCATACTTCTGCACTGTGGCTAGCAGGCTCCATTTCTACTAGCTGAAAAGAAGAGGACTTATGAAAATCTCCTGTCAGTTTAGCATGCCCTTTTCAGAAAGGGAGGACTAGTTTGCTCTCTTTATCAAGAAGGAAGGGGGAAAAAAAAAAGATGCTGCTGCCCATTCACTGAACCCTAGTGGGTTCAGGGACACCAATTTCATGCTTCAGTTGGGGAGATTTTCAGGCCAGAAGTGTCAGGCTCTGAGTGCATGACGTAGCTCTCTCTCCTCTTGAAACTGGTTCTAAGTGCAGGAGAGATGAAAAATGGAGTTTCACGGAACTGGAAAGCGAAGATAAGAGAGCTAATGAAGGGTTGTTTAAAGTGCTCTACCTTTCTTATGAGAGCAGTGTGTGTGTTACCCACCACTGCCGTCCTGACCACACTTGAGTGAGCAGGACTGTTACTGCCCTGCTTTATTTTGAGTCCATGCCTCTGTTTGGTAGGTGTTCACACAGAAGACCATCTCAGCTCATGTCCAGGCATCTGACTTCTTGGGAGGGCTTTTATGGGTAGAGTATGACAGATGCAGAAACCCTGGATAAGTCACTACAAATAACAGTGTATGGATCTTCCATGTACACGTCATAGTAATCTGTCCTCCCTTTTTTATAAACTGAAGTCCAGAGGCTATTTTATTTTCCTCCCTGTGTCTTTGTTCATACGCTACAGATCAGATACCTTATTTCCCACTTTTATTTTTTATCAGAGGGATGGAGTTCATCGTCTGTCTGCTATCTGTGTCTACCACAATGCAATATAATTTCATCATTAAGTTTTACATTAAAAGCAAGTGGTATAAAAACAGATTAAGAAAAGCCGTAGATAATTATGTCTTCTTTGAGCTCTTAGGGGAGTCTTGTGCTTATAATTGGTTTAGGAAAAAGAGTCCATATAAGGGAGCTGTTGATAAGATCAGCACTCCTGAGTCTCATATATGCTTGCAATGGTTGGTCTTCCTCCTACACCTGCCTAACTTCCTGCTAGCTTATACTTCTAGTACTCTTTGGGTAAAGATTTTGGGCCCCTTCCACAGCACATTGTTTATTCAGCCCTATTCTGTACTGGAATGTCATGGATATTGTGGAGTTAGGTCAGTGCAGCTGAGATGTGCATAATGCATGAGGATCTGTGCCAGCAGTGTGTCATTCTACCTGGCACTTGGTGAAAGCTCATGTTTCCTGGACGCATAGGCAGACTTCTTGGTGGTGTTTCCTGAAACACCCATCGCTGCTGCAAAGGAGCCCTTTGAACCTGATGAAAATGCTGAGTAGCTATAGATACCATTTATTATTTTATCTGTTATTTATCAGGTTTATCTAATGATGGTCTTATCACGTTTTCCTGGAAGCGTTTAGCATACCGTTACTTTTTTCTCCCCAACTGCCTTTTGAATTCTACTTAAGCTCTCCCTGGTTTTGCCTCAAGTCTCGTAAAATGCAATTAATCCCTTTCAAAAGGCTTTTTAAAATTATTTTTCCTTTATTGGATGTGGTTTGGATTTGGACAGTGCTTGTCTGACAGCTACATACAGCAAAACACTATGGAAAGCTGACACAGACCAAGTGATTGCCTAACTTAGAAATTTAAAAATCGTCCCCTTTTTGAAGTACTTCTGGATGGTGTTCTCTGTGTTGGAACCAGGATTAGCAAGTTTCTATGTTGTGTTCTCAAATAATTTACTGTCCTGTTCAAAAAACCAAAAGTGCTCAATGTCAGTAATTGTCAGTGATCACAGTTACTCCAATTAAAAGGAAATAAACTTGGGTTCTGAAGGTATCATGAGTCACATCCTCTAATTTTCACCTCTTCAGTTTTAAGATGTGCACTTATTTATAGATTCAGTTCTAGGGAACCAGGAGGGATGCTTCTAAATGGTATTCAGTACTGGATAGAAGCATCAAACTATAATCCTTCCCGGTATGTTTACTTATTTATTTATTAACGTGTGTGTGAGGTAGTATGTATTTTAAAGAAAGATGAACAGGAGAGAGCACCTTTCACAGTGAACCCTCTTAAATTTTGGATAGGAAAAAGTGGTATAGAACTACAGGGTATGATTTATTGGAAGATACAAATTTGTGTACATCGTGTCAGGATTTTCTTCTCTTAGTGAGATTTTTTTTCACTTGGATGAAATCTAGACAGATTTTTTTGCCCAATTGGTGCCATTTTAATTTGAACAATCTTAAGAGAGAAACCTAAATTATATGGTTTTCCTTTTCAAAGGCTTCCTCTGTTTAAATAGCCAGTAGAAATAAGAAGGGTCGAAACACTATTACAGGCATTCTCATGACTCTTTGGCAGAGGTAAAGCAGATTAAGGAGTTAATTTTGTGTCTGTTCTTTCTGAAACATCATTTTTTAGAAACCGTTTTTAAACAGACACCTGATACTGTGTGCATAGGGAGTAAATCGGCTTTCTGTCATAGCAAGACTGAGATCCTAGATGAAAGGCCCCCTACTCTGAGGACGGATATAGATGGGAGGGAAAAAAAAAAAAGTGATTGTGGTTGTTGCCGCAGTACGCTAACTTGATGTAATGATGATACTGCCATGTGAATGCACGCTAGCTCTGTTTTCAAGGTCTGAAAGGCGGAAAATTTAGCATTGACGATCGCTGGCCTTCACCTTCTGCCGGTGACCAGTCTGTCCCAACGCGCCTGTGTCGCGACAGGTGGAAGGAAAAGCTGAGGCACCGCAGCACTCCGGGAGCCGCCGGCTCGGCTCGGCCGGGCTCGGCTCGGCTCGGCCAGGTTCGGCTCGGCTCGGTGCCCGGTCCCCTCCGCAGGGTCTCCACGAGGTGGCACGAGCAAGCCGTTGTCGGGGGTCCGAGAGCCTCCGACAGAGCCGGGTGGTAACGGCTTGGTGGCGTCATCTTCCTCCTTTATTTTCGGAAGAGATTGTTAATGAGCGTGGTTAACCCGCGCTTTTGCTCTGGGAAGCGCGGGTCGGAGCCTTAGCGCGGCAGGCGCTGGGCAGCGCGGAGCGGTCCGGAAGGCGGGGATGGGCTGTCCCGGGGATGGGCTGTGGCTGTCCCAGGGCTGACGCCGCCACCTTCGGCTGCCTCTAATCGGTGGAGAAAGCGACCCCTGTTCTTGTCACGCGCTTTGGAAACGGACCCTGTGGCTCTTCGTGATGTCTTCTGCAGGCTTTGCTCCATCCACCCTGTGCTCCTTTGCCCGGGGAAGGGAGACCAGGACTCCTCCCCCAAACCCCCGTCAAACACCAGAAACTGCAAACACCAGAGAGGGAACCCTGATGGGCATCCTGCTCCTACCAGCGTCTATAACGTGCACCCTGAAAAGAGGGACAGAGCACAGACTTCATTAGCTGCTTCCTTGACATGAAACAGTAGCTTTTGAACAGAAGCTATAGAAATCTTTTTTTTTTGTTTGTTTGTTTTTTTGTTTTTTTTAAACTCTGTATCAGAGTCTGAGTGAGTGACACACGCTGCCCTTTGGGCTGAAAGGTACATCATTTGATTCTGCCCAGCATCTCTCAGCTCTTTGCCTGCACGCAGATTGCAATGTGGGCATGAGCTGCATGCTACATACAGAAACGAGCAGGAAAAAAAAGGGATGGGAAAAAAAAGTTTGCTCTGAAATCTTTCTTCAGGTGGAAAATGAGCTTTATATACACCAGACTTTGTCTGGAATGAGCCCCTTTACACCCTTAAAGACTTCAGAGATATTTTGGAGTTTCTGCCCCTGTTTCTGCTGCGCCGCTTTGCCAACGGCACGTTTACAAAAGATTTCATTAAAAGCCAACATCTCTACATCAGAATAAGTTAGTGGCAATGGTGAGCTTTGTTTAATTTGGTTTATTTTTTCCTCTCCAAAGTTGTTGAGCTGTAGGGAAGCCTCCCCCTTCTTTCCACCCCCCAAAAAAGGAAATGTCAAACAAAGCATGTAATATCAAATTAAGCATGGCACTGAATATACTCTGGCAAGTCATGGTAGTAAATTCAAGTTCTGAACAACAACTAGATAGAAGAGTGCATGAACAGCAATGATTTGAAAAAATCCAGTAGACTGATCTAGTTTTAGTCAAGGAAACTAAAAATGAGGCCCTAAGGATTATCCCTCTTCTCTCCTGTAATAGATGCTTCTGAATTCTGCTTATTGAAAGAAATAAATTTTAATTTAGGCATTCCAGCACTTGCAAAATGTACATATGACAGAGCTGAAACCAGGTGAGGAATTGTACATTGTTTGAAGGTCTCAGAGGATGCTCTGAACTGCGGAGATGAAGATTTTTTAAAATTCCTGGCAGTGTCTGGAAATCCGCTGTAGCATTTGTAAGTTTAAATTATTTTGATGGTTAGAAACGTCTGCTTCCTTTGAACTGTTCTTTTAGATTTAATTTTAAAATATATAGAAACCATGGGGAGGAAAATCAGCTTCTCTATGGCAAGATTAGATAAAGAGGCATTTATAACAGGCCCATGTCTGTGACCAAAGGTTCTGTGAGATTTGATTTTTAGCTTGGAGATGTTTTTCTCCTGGTCCTCCCTCCTATCCACCTAAAAAAAAAAAAAAACAACAAAAAAAAACCCCGTGGAAATCACACAGGAAAAGGAGAACCAGAAGTCAATGAGATCATGGTTGAATAGGCAGCAGTGAAATCCCGAGTGTCTCTGGCGGCGCAGTGCAGTTCCTGTCTGCAGCAGAGGATGGCCTTATTGGGCAGCGCTGCGCTTTTCTTGCTGTCCCCACCACACGGCCTGCCTCAGGACTGTATTCATGGCACAAATGGGTTCAGGCCTTGTCTATGTACCCTGACCAGTGAGAAGTCACGTTATTTGTGACCGACACTTCTGCCGAGCATCCCCACCACTGCCTCCTTCTCCTCAAATTTGTAGGAAACAAAGCCTGTCTCCAGTCTCCTCCAATTCTGAAGATTTTTAATCAAATTGTAGCTGTCATGGTTTGCATTTGTTGTGGTGCTTTTGCTCAGATAAATTTAGCTCTAAAATAAAGCTCTAAGTCCCATACCCCAAGGCGTGGACAATTTGAGTTGTTTGTCACTCAGTGCAAATATGAAAATGGCTAAAGTGTAGCACTGTGTGTATGCACATACACACACACAGAGGCAAGCAAATACTCATAATAAAAACCACATAAAAGTGAGCAGGGTTTAGCTGAAAAGATCTGCCAGTACTTGCAATAGCAATGTTAAATGATGCCTTCTGTTTGAATCCAGTATTACAAAGAAAGACCAGTTTAAAATTGGATTTCATTCTGGACACAGGAGAGGATGGTAATTCGTAATGTGCTGTGTTATTACCCCAAACTAAACTAAGAGGCAGCAGAATTAATTCATTGGTATATATTTCAATTTTTGTTTAAAATGTATGGAGTGCTGGAAAATAGCTTATTAACTTGTGTATTTTATGTTCTCTGAGCTTTCCTGGGACTATAACTGTGTGTGTGTGTGTATATGTATGTATATATTTATGTATTTTTTCATTCCTGGGCTTGATTGATTGTTGGTGACAGATGTGACTTGTGTTCTCCACTTCCGTTAAGCAGAAGGGCTTTTTTGTGTATAATATTTCTTACACCCAGAATCAGTTGGAAACTAAACGCAGGCAGAACTATTACAGTAGGTACTTCCTTAAATTTGGGTCTGTGGACATGCATAAAAATTAAGTCTTTTCAGGACCTCATAAAAGAAGTGAGATGAGACACAGGGTGAAATACTGTGGCTCATCCTAGAAAGTGTGTATGCCTAGAATTTTTTGCAGTAAATATTTCTACAGATCTTCTCCCCACCCCTGGGTAGCTTTATGACATGAATGTGTCTTACTGCTGTATGTACAGGTGTATGCTCCGCAATCCTAGCGCCTCTTTTGGAGAGCTCATTCGTTATTGGCTGTCTGTATAAAGCACTCTCCAATTGTACCACCAGATACCTGTTGTTAAGCTACGTTTGTCTTTGCCTTCATTGTGCCTTTTCCGTAGCCAATTCCCTTGCATCTTTCAGAGCTGCCATTTCTTCCTTGGTGCCTGGTGTTTCACAATCTCCTGTCCTGATTTTCCTGAATGTCTTTGTATCATAATAGGGACTCCTCGACTTTCCGTTCTTCTTCTTGATTATGTGGCTGTAGCTGCAACAGTAAGGAAAGCCAGTGGAACATGGAGTTTAAGAAAGACTCTGTGTGTTTGTTTATTTATTTATTTAGGGGAATCTTCATTTTCTAGAACGTTACCTGCAACGCCATTTTTATAAACCTCGTTCTCTTTTTCCCACAGGATTTGCAAATAGAGCGAGAGAGGACCGTGTACAATATTTCTGGTGGCTGCACAGCCCTTGTGGTGGTGTATTTATTGGGGAAGCTTTACGTGGCAAATGCTGGTGATAGCAGGTAAGTGTGGGGTCTCCCCAACTATTTCTTCACCCCAAACTCCCCAAATCTGGTGTTATCAAGTTTCTTAGTTGCAAACAGTATCACAAGAGGATTCTGTTTCTTGACTGGTCACTTAATAGTTCTCACAGACGTTAATGCAAATGGCAGTGATAGGCTTCTGAAACCTTAAGTGATGGCTGCAGTGAGGAAGAGGAAGGTTGATGACACTTCTGGCCCTGTAGTAGTTTCTGAATGCCTGGATGGTTGCAAAGAAGTGGAAAGATGCTGAAGAGCCTTTGAAACAAAAGATGTGTTGGGTGTATAGTAGAACTGTGTGTTGAACACCAACAAAGTGACTACATCTAGAGCAACTGGTAGGGCTGAACTGGTTTAGTAGAAAGTCCTGTGGCTCCTGTCCTCAGCCTTAGCTTTGGAAGACTGCCTGGCTCTTAAATTTTTATATAGTTGAGGATAATAATCTGTAAACAAACGCCTGCTACTCCTGCAACTGAGAAGAGGGGAGGGAGAGGGGCTATCACAGATTAGGATTTCCACTGTGTCCTGTTCTAGCTCATGTACTTGTCCATTTCTCAGAACTGAGTGCTCTTGTCCAGGAGTTATTGCTTTGTTATATTTAGAAGTTGGATGCTTGAAGACTTGTGACGAGAAGCTTGTTCTTTGTCTTCTAATTTAGCTAAAGCTAGGAGCATACTGGAAATCTCTCACTTGCATTCTTTTCCTCTCTCTCACTCTCTGCCCATACCACCATCAGAGAGAGATAATAAGACTGTTCTTGCAAGACTTTAGACCTTCCTGTTTCTTCTGGCAGTGCTCTGCATAAACAGAGAGAGTAGTTCCCCACATGATACAGACTGCTGTTGTGTTCTCTTGGTTAGCAGCTGAGAAATTGAGATTTGCAAAGGTGCTGAACCACGTTGTCTTTAGGTGCAAACTGCTATGGTTATGCATTTGTGTTCCAGGTTTGTGCGCACACCGTCTCATGTTACAGAGAGCAGTCAACTGCAACATGTTTTGTCCTTTAAACTTAATGTTTTTATTGCCTCTTGCTGCTTTACACTGTTTAGGAAGTCAGATAAATCCTCTGTACATAGAGTTCCTGTTCGTTTCATGATGGTGCTTGTTTTTAGTATGCTGAATTTGCTGTTTATATTGCAGATTGCTCACCCAGTTCCTCTTGACAAGCAATGTAATTGAATCTTTTTCACATCCACTGTCAAATATTTGAGTCCCTACAGAGGGCGGTTGCAAACATATGAGTAGACTACCTGTCTGGTCATCAGAATCGCTAGCTGCCCTATGTTTTAGCTCTTTTGCCATTAAATTAGAAATAATCAAGGTTTTGTGTGCTGTTGTACTTGAAGCATGGTTGAGTCTCTTCCATTGGGTTGGCTAAATTGCTTTATTGCCTCTTAAGTGTGCTGTGTAAAATCGGCCATGCACGACCTACTTTTGGGCAGTTCAGATCTTTGTTCCTAAATATCTGGCTGCTTCTGGTTCCCCTAGGATTCCTTCTCTGCTTTCTGAGAGCAGCCTCGGCTACATTGCAGCTTCTGACACCCAATTGGACAAAACTCATTGACTGTGGTCTTGAATTAGCTCAAGTGACTGCTGTAGTTAAAGCTTCAGTAGGTTTTGAATGTTCATCAAGCCCATCGAAAACATCTCTTCAGAGAAGCAGAAAGAGTACGAATTAGAAGGGAAGCTGTTGGCAAGGCTGGGTTTTGTTTGAACCAGGAATCGATTTTTTTCTACTCATTCCTCACATCTTGTAGGTAATAGGGTCCCTCTAGGTCCAAAGGAGTTAGTTTTCAGTTACACTTTCCAAATGAACCTCAGAGAAACCTTCCTTATGCTGAGAATTCTCTGGATTCCCAAAATTTTTCACTTTCAAATAAACCCACTTCTAGATTTTTCATAGCTCAAGAAAATAAAAGCTTTAAAGTGTAGAAGATAGTTGATCTGGGCCTCTCTCCCACTAAACCCCCACTTCCCGTGTTTCAGAAAGGGAGAAAAACTGCTATTGCAAAACATCTAAGCTACTACTCATCACTAAAAGGACATTTTAGGACTAGAAAAGCAGCTCTGAGATTGTCTGCCTGCTGCCAGGGTGCACGCTGCATTCCTGTGTTTTTAAAAGCCCAGTCACGTAGCCAAGAAGTTTTATTCACGTTAGTTGGAAAAGTATGTTCCTTTTTGCTGTCTCATGCCTTGCATGGTCAACTTTGCAGTTTGTACTGATACATATGAGGGCAGTGAGAAATACAATAAGGAAACTACTTAAAATAACATTTGTTTGCTCTTGAGAAGAAGGGCAGGATTTGTTTTTTCACTCGAACAGGGAACTTCTGCTTGTTGCTGTTGGAACTGGATGCCAAAACCCTCAGTTATTCGGTCAAGCTTTAGTTTCAATTCACCTACTCATTTGTGCTTCTCCTCTGTCCTCCTTCTCCTCCCTCCACTCCCCCACTGAAAAAAATCCTACAAATAAATCAAGCTACATTTCCCACAGACTAGAGTCTGTGAGAAGAGGTTTTGTCCTGTAGGGGTGGGAATAAACATTCTGAGTTCCCGCAAACCTCAGTTGTTCTACCTCTGTCTAGAAGAAGACTAGGTCTGTTGATTCCAGGCAGCTTCAAAACAGCAGAAACTTTTAAAGGTGGGTTTTGAACAACAACTTCTGCTGTCACACAACTAAGGTACGTGCAACAAACTGTTACTATCACAATGAGACTAAGGAAACGCCAGGCGTGAGACTTGAATAATAATGTACGATGCGGTGCCAGCTATACCTCAGACTTATGTCTGTGGCATTCAGTTTAACCACCAAAGCTTCTCAAATCTAATCATTTCATGCCACGTACCCTGGCAGTGTTGTATAGCAGCTGTCCTTTTGTAGTTGATGTGTAATTACATCATGAAAAGACTTTAATTACCATATTACTAAATTACCAGCCAGCAATCCTTTCAGGTTCAGCCCTAGCTCGCTTCTGTATGGACTATTAGGCTTCTCGAAGCTGAACACTTTTGGTTGGTGTAAAAGGGAGGAAAAATTGTACTAATTGTAGGTTTTGTTATGAACTATTATTGAGCTTGATGTTATGGCATCACTAATGTCAATGATATAATTAAACTTCTGCTAACGATGCAATCACAGTTCTGTAATAATTATACGTTAACTGCACATGATACCAGAACCCTACTGAAAATGAGGTGCTGTATTAAGAGCCTGATAAAAACAACTTGCAGGGAGCCACTTTCATTCTCTAATGGCTTGTCTGATCATTCTTGGACTCTGCCATAAATACACCTACTTGTACAGTCAAAATTAATGTTTGAATATTGGCCAAAGATTTTTCTAATGTGGTTTTTTCTCTCTCTCTCTTCCTTCCTCTTAGTGGTTAGCATTGTCCATGCAAGGTTATCTTACTAGGTGCTGATAGTGCTGTAGTCAGCTATCCAATGTATAGTTCTTTTTTGGTGAGCATTGAGGCACTGTGCTTTGCTTACCAGTTTGACACACACACACTGTGGTAACTAGGCCAGGCTCTTGGAATAGCTGCTTTTTTTGTTTAATAGGGAATAATAAATCTTCTCTGCTCGTTCTTTTAAATACTGTTGTTTGGTTTTATATTGCTAAAGCGACTTTTATTTCTAAACTGCCATAACACTCCTTGTTAATCTCACTTCTTTTTAGTTGTATGTTCTTTATTGGAGTGTTGTTTTATAGCTGGGGATGAAGCAGTAGTGAAACAGGGACTCAATGTTTTTATTGATTACTGCCCAATTCTTGTTTTGCCTCATGCAACGTAACATTTGCCCAATATCACTACACTGACTAATGCAATATGATCATATTAACTATCTTTAGCGTGATTGTTCTGGCTTCCATGTTATCTGGCCAAGGAGCTGCTCGGAGACTGCAGGCACTGCCATTTTGTCCTGTGCTTGGAGCCATGTAGGGTAGCTGTGCTTTTATCATTATATGAGAAGCAGAACACCACAAGTTGATTTGTCTTTTTCCATAGGCCCTGAAACACTCACTAAATCTGCAAATGGGTGCTTGGGCATTTTTGATTTATTGGCAGAACATGGGATCAAAGCAAAGAGCCTGATGTTTCAAAGCCTTCACAGACTTGCAGGGTCACTGGATTTTTTTGCTTTGCTTCATCAGCTTTTTTTATCATCTTTTTGCCTCCTTGCCTTTGTTCCGCTGTGCTTATGTTGTCAGAGTATATTCACCCTCCACTTGAACATCTACCCTCATGTCGAGAATAGATTTATTTTTTTTTTTTACCCTCCTTTTTGCAAGAGTAGAATCAATTCTAAAGCATTTGGGATCATTAAATGATAGGAGCTTGTTGAGTGAATATTTTTGTGGCGCTTCGATGTGGGTTGAGACTTAAGCAACTTCATTGGTGCTTCAGGTGCCCAGATGTGAGAGAGTGTGTTTATTACATTGACTTCTGCCAATGTAATAAAATAGAGAACTGAAAATTGAATTCTACTTTGTTTGCTCTTCCAGTTCTTTATGGATTTGCTCCTTGTGTTGAATCTCACGATGTTTATACTCCCTCTCTTCTGTGTTATGGTGCTTGTCAGCTGCTTCCTGTATGCATAGTTCTCATTGTAGGAAGTCTGAGGGACTGATCTACTTTCATGAAGTAAATGAGAGAGGCCTGGAAACAGCCATGTATCTGCTGACTGGCACTGCAGCTTAAATAGAATTTCTGAGAAGTCAGAACTGATGATTCTGACCCATTTTTGTGGCTTATGGTATGTGACCTCTTCCTCAAGGCAGCCCAGCAGGGTGATTTTTACCAAAAGTGCTAACACTGTGTAAGGATAGAAACCAAAAACTGTCCTAGTATATTATTATTGTTCAGCTAGTTTGTTTTAGTTTTTGGTTTACAGCATTTTTAAGAAACTTTAATTTTCTGATTTTCTTAACTATCCATCTTCTAATCTAAATCATGTATATTTTTCCTGTTTTCTTTGAGTGGTCTGCCTGAATCCTATCTCCTTACATTTGTATCTACATAAACAACAATAACTGTCCTTCATATTTAGTACCTAGATGTCTGTAGAGGAAAGACTAACTCAGTTACTAAGCTTCAGCTGTCTGCAATATTTGGAAAAGCGTTTCTTTTCCTGTCTCCTCCTAAGATGGGACAAAAAGAGCTGCAAAGCTCTGAACCACACACAAGGCCTCTTCACCCTGGAACTAGGCAATCCATGGTGACACCTTTTTGTGGTCTCATGCATCCAAATATTCAAAAGAAGCCTCTCTCACTTGAAAGTAAGAAATGCTTGATCATTTTAGGGTAACAAATAACCTAAGTCTGGTGTGCTTGGAGCATGTGTAGTAAGGAGCGACTGAATTGAAGCGAGTCTCTCCCACACACATTCTCCTTCACTGACTGCAGTTTGGTAGATGGATTAGTCTGATCCTGTCTAACCAAAAATGTTGGAAAAGAGCATGACGTCTTAGTCACACTCAGGAGATAGATACAGCCAAGTCCCATCTCTCTGTTTCCCTTTCTTCCTTCCCTTGGACACCTGACTTGCAGGCCTACAGAAAGCACTTCTGTTTCTCTTCTTCTCCCTGGCCTGCTTCCAGGGAGAAGCAAGAGCACAAGATTCATAGGAATAGCAGCAACCTCAGATATTGCCGGATTTTCTGCTGGGTAAAGCTTTTGGAGGCACTTCAGGAAACACTTTAAATGAGGTGTGGAGAAAGGGTGTTGGATCAGAAATAAGTCATTGCACTCAAAATGCAGTGATGAGGAAGAGTGTTTTCTAGCAGTCCAGTAGATGTCAAGTTCCAGGATATTGGCACATTGTATCTAGCCCTGACGTGGCAGAAATTATTAATTTGGCAGTAAAATGTCCTGCCTCTTCTCCAAACTCTTGTTTTTCCTGGGAGAGCTTATGGTTTAGCAATGCCTATGGCAATCTAGCAGGTGTTGAAGCCATTGTAAACATTTTTGGTGAGTGGTACATTCTGTTCTTTGGTCCTAACCACACAGACATCATCTATCCGTGAAGTCCTTATGTTCCATATAATGAGAAAGAAGAAGAATTTTAGCTATTCAAGTAATATCACTAAACTGGAAAGCCACAGTTCGTTGGTAATAAAAAAGCCAAATCCAACAAAACCCAAACAAACTAATCAAGCCAGACAAAAAAAAGCTCGTTGCTGATACTGAAAGTAAAAATTCCTCTGCTGCTTATCAGCTGAATATCAGGCCTGATAAAGAAAAAAATCCCGGTAATAGCATCTTTGCATGTATGTTGCGTGTGTAGCCTGTAGTGCTGGTAGCGTCTGAGGCAAGATGGGCAAAGGGTTCTGAGATGGAATTTTAATCACTCTCTTACTAGTACTTTCCGATACATAAAAAGCCTGTGACCTCTAATAGAGGCAGCTTGTGCTGTAAGCAGATATACCAGAATCCAAATCTCCCAGTGCAGTATGTTAAGCTCAAAACCATCTTTTTAATCTCTACCTTTGTAGGTGACCACAGGTTCTTCATTCCAGAGTTACAGGGCTGAGGCACGCCGAGCAGCCTGGTGGGTACCTTGGACCTCTAGCTCCCATCTGTATTATGAGAGGAGGGCCAGGTGGAGCTCCCCAGGTTTACTTGGTGAATATTTCAAGTCTGCTGCAGTTATTGTGTTGGAAAGCTTTTCCCATCTCCTGAACTTGCCAGGCCACCCAGGCCTTTCAGTCTCAGCAGCAGCCATGCAATGCAGCTTGAGCCCTGCTCAGGGGACTGTTAGCAAAGGCTTTCCTTGTCACTTCTCCATGGGTGAATGAAGGAGGACTTGGGTATAAATTCACTGATGGAGAGTGAGCAGAGTGAGACTTTCAATCTGCTTTTACTTCTTAGTCCAGCTTGTTCCAGTATCCTGCAACTGCCGCTGAATTAATCAGAAAAGCTAAGATCAAAGTAGATGTGATACTTTAGGTGTTAAAAGTCATTCTGACTCTCTCAATGGTAAGACAGTGAGGAGCAGGGGGAAAAAATCCATGCTTCTTCCATCTTACGTGGTCAGCCCTATCCCAGCCATATTACTGGCAAAATAAACACTGACTTGCACAGCAATGCCTTCATCTACTAAGCCCAGGTTTAGTTGCTATAGTAACTCGTCCTGGAGATGAATGTGATACCCTGGACAGCAGGGAAAAAGACTTTGATTCCACAGATACCAGTACTGAGGCTCAGAGCTGGCCATAGAGACATGACTCCGCTGCTTTGTTCATTTCCCTGGCACAGTCTGAGTAACTGGTGGCACAGTGCTCAGCCATGATACAGAAACGCGGTAGTGTATCATCACTGCAACCCTGGGCTTAGCTGTGTTCAAATGAAGAATACACTGAAATCATCACGGGCAAAATGAATCCCGTGAGGGCAGCACATCTCCATCCTCAGGATGCTGGAACTGACGGTGGGCAGTTTTCCTGTGCTATCACTGTCACTGTAAACTCGCTATAAACTGATTTGTAATAGCTTCCTAGCTGCCAGCTAAAGTCCTCTCTGAATGATTAGTGAGGTCAGATGTAAACCAACAAGGAAGTGCACACAATTAATTGCAGAGCATTTTAGTTTAGTGCGTTGACTTTTGGTTTAGTGTTGCTGGAACCAGAGTAAGCAATTCTAGAAGTGTGTAGGTGAACACGTCAGGTCATCACTGATTCAATAGAAAAAGTTACTTTCCCAGTTAAACAAACAAAAAAATCACATACAGGTAGCCAGTGCCATCCCATGACATGTGATGTCATTTAGGTTCCTGCTCTGGCAGGGGGATTGGACTTGATGATCCTTTGAGGTCCCTTCCAATCCCTAACACTCTGTGATTCTGTGATTCTGTGTGATTAGTGACGAAGAGTACCAAAAATAATGTACTAATTTTACATTAGGGCTAATTGCCCTAAAAAGTACCATTGTTAATAAAGCCAACTGCTAATAATAAGCCAACTGCTGATAACTCCAGATTGCATCAGACAAGCAATACACTTGAGGACCTAAGTAGAGCAGGGAATTCGTGGGAGAGTCCTATGGGAATGGAGATGCAGCTCATCAAAGAGGCACTGAGAACTAGAAGCATGCAGCTTCTGGGGTCAAAAATAACCAGACAACGTATCTTCTCTTCTGTGGACAACCTGCAAGCTCAGTATGACATTCAATTTAAAACTGTAGAGTGAGTAGTGATGTAGAAACAACTGAAAAATTTAGTTAGTGTTGGTGACGGCCAGGTGCTTCTCACCATTGGATGCAATATACAGGGCAGAGGGAGGCTGCCAGGAGTAGAAAAATCCCTTTAACTGCTGCTTACTAAGTTATTAGTTGAATACATGGGATGGAATGCAAGATCAGTTCTAAAAATTCAGATTTTATTATTTTTTGGTGGCGGTAGGGGAGATACTGACTGGCTCAGGTGCTATTGTAGATTAGAAGTAAGTCCTTCTGTGGAAATCTATGAATATTATTTTGCTTTGAGAAACAGCTTATACTTGCCCATTCGTGATCCTTTATTAAAAATAATGCAATTCGTTTAGCAAAACCAGACCACCAGAATAGTGGCTTTAGAGTATATCAGCAGCCTCATTTTGCCCAGAGGCCTTCTCCACAGGAATCACTAAATAAGCATTAGAAATGTATATATGAATGAGTTGGGTAACTGGAAACAACGTAAAGCTCTACACGTGTGCGCACAGGAACAGCTCGTGTGCTTGTAGGCACCTCTGAAAGGTGACTTTCAGGGTTTCTTGCAGGGACTGGATTTCAAAATTTAATTCCCTGGTTCTTTTCAAACTCAGGAGGAGGTTCTCGTGTTGCCACAGGAAAAGTGCAGCGCGCTTGACTCTGTGCTGGTGCAAAAACGTGAAAAGAGGCCCTTGAATGAAATACTTGGGAACACCTGGCTTGTTGGTGTCCTGCCGGAGCAGGGCTGTACTTGGTGGTTGTGCTGCTGAGATGCTAACCCTCAGAGCAGCCAGAGTGGCTGGCAATCTGCAAAAGTCCTTAGCAAAGTTTTGGGGGAGTTTTTGATTGTTCCTACAGGAAGCACCGAAGCATACTCCTGTGGGAAATTACTTTAAACTTACCTTTGTGCAGTACCTCACCAAGGCAAGTTTTTGCACCTTTCATTGGCTTGAGGGAGCTGAAGTTCCCCCAAGTGACGAATAAATGTGTCCGAGCAGCCAGCTTTAGCTATGGCGTACACAATGAGACTACATTGTCATAGGGAGAGCTACAGGCAGGGAGAGTGTGTTCCCTCTTCGCATTGGCTTTGTTCATCTGAAAGAAAAGTGATCCAGTGTCTCTATTCTGTCACAAGACTTCTGCAGACAGCCTGATGTTCGCACTGAAAAATGTGAAGAAACCAGGTGGCAGGACTATTGAGTGGCAGTAGATGGAAAATGAGGACAGAGGCAATTTTCATTGGCTCTACCCCCTCCCTGCTTTGTTGCTTGTTTTCTTCTTGGTACTGATGCCGCGTAGGAGTTGGGGCATTTTTGAAACATCTCTTGGGTATTACGGGTGGGAGGCAGCCAGGGTTTTTTTTCCATTGGTGTTGCTGAGGGTTGCTGCTTTCACTCCTGGGTTTTATGGTGATGGATATGTCATCACTGGGACCTGTTTTAATGCCAGCTAAACATTATATAATGGTTTGTTTCACTATCCCCAGCCTGCCTTAGTTCATAAAATTAAGGAAATCATTTAAAGGCTTTGCACTAGAGTTCCATGATTATTGCCAGTGCGGTGAGGTATTTGTTCACCTGGTTTCTAAAGAAACATTGAGAAATGAGTCTGTGTGGGACTAAGGAAGGGTAATTAAGTTTGTAATAACTGAAACCAAGGTGCCAGGGCTGAATGTATTAGAAGTCATCGGTAATTGTAATGGCCGTAAGTTCCAGTACTTCATTTAGAGAGGACATAAACGTTTTTTTTGAATCTTTTTATAATCACTTCTTCTTTTACTTAGCAATTAAGAAAAGATAAATAAACAAAACTAGTTTGAACCTCACCAGACATTAGCATTGCTCTTCCTTGGCTTCTTTAAAGATGTGCATTTAGTTACCATAGTAAACAAGTACCCATCTAGACTGATTCCATAGTTCTAGGATTTACTTTTTTTATTTTCCTCAGCTATTTTGTGACACACCTAATTAAAATCTACTGCTTGGTTCCCTTTTGAATGTAATAAAACCCTGCCTTATTCTTTCTGTCAGTTTAATCCTTCTTTCTTTTCCATTGACACATTTCTAATACCTCTTCAGACAGGCCAGACACTTCTGCTTCATCTGTACCGAATCCACAGTGCTTAACACCTTTTGACAAAATAGATACATCCTCCCTGTGGCTTGGAATTGATATATGCTGTCAAAAAGGGCTTTCCAAACGGTCTCTCTTTGTCACCTTTACCAGATTTTTTTTCTTCTGTTGTAGAAATGTGCAGTTTAATGCTGCGTTTCAAACCATTTTTGGCCGAAAAAGTGTGTAATGAAATCAGGGTGTCCCCTGAATACTCCTAATAGTAGGAGATGCCTCTTTGTTTTGAACACCAGAATCCCAATAGACCCATGACAACAGAGAAATTACACTTTTGACCTTGTTCACTATAGTATTTCTTTCTCTGTATGATTAGACGAGTAACCAACAATAGCTTCTTCTAAAATGTGTGAGTTTCCCTCTGTTTCCTTCTCATAAGAAACTCAGAAGGGATACTGTGCAATTCTCAGCTGATTGTGTGCTCCAGGAAAAAAACAAACAAATAAACCAAAAAAATCCTCATGAAAAGCAAACAAACAAATCCCTGTTTGATTCAAGGAGAGGTGGCTGTTTTAACCATATTAAAAATGCAAGAGCAATTGATGTATTGATATTTTCCTTAAGCCAGTGGTGTTGCTACATTCTGAGTGTGAGAGCAGCGGTACAACACACTGGCAGATTTTTTACGCTTCTGTTGCCTCATACACCACGTGTATTAACAGGAGATATACACTAGGGTACCAAATACTGTTTTAAGCTATAGAATCTAAATAACACAAAATAAGCCACGTACTTAAGGTTCTGTGTGAGTGCCAAAATACTCAAAAGTTCATTTAACTCATCCGCATCGTCTACACAGTTATGTCGGTCCAAAAGATAAATGTATTGCTTTCTGTAGGTTTATACGCAGCCTTTGGAGCTCCTGGTGTTTCTTTTCAGTTGCGTGTGACTGAGTGGACATATTCGGCTGCAGGATCTGCTGTGATTGCCAGGCCTGCCTTACACATCGAGGCACTGGCACATCACTTGCTCCATGAGTAGTTGTTCAGGGCATAGCTTCTCTGGATCAGAAAATGCTCAGTGAAGTGGCCAGAAGAGAGATATAAAATCAGGTTTTTGTTTCTTCCCTTTTAGGCTACTTCAGCCATGGTTTGGGAATGTCTTTTCCCAATATATTCCTGTTTTCTGTGAATATTTGCCAGCTCTGGATTAATGAACATACTTTCTTTGTTGTGCAGAGTACATATCTGTGAAACACAAGGACAAGTATGATCCTGGAGTTCTTGTGGTTAGCGGGTTACGTAGCTGGGTTCAAAAGAGGGGAGAGACTCGGGACAATGTTTTTTAGAAGGGATCAAAAGAAGTGACTTCATGGCCTCAAGACTTAAGAGCAGTTTCTCGTATTTGTTTGCTCAGTGTGGACAATGCTGCATGGAGAGGCACGAGAGCTATAGAGCGTGGAAGGTGAATGCACTGAAGGGTCTGCAGACCTGTGACTCCCGATTTCCTATCCTCCAAAAAAAACCTTTTCATTTTTTAATTACTGCTTCATTGGTGATATAAATTAATGATTGGTATGGGTCTGAAGCAACTTTGTCATCAGAGAATATTTGGTTAGTGTTGATATACTTGTTCCCCGCCAACATGAATCACCCATCTGCCTTTGGCAGGCTTGCCCCGTGGCTCTGCTATAATGTGCTTCACCAATGCGGCTGAAATAAAAATGTCACTATTAAACGTGGCAGAATCAGATGCTCTCTGGGCACTGCATCTCTTCAAGTTCTTGCTTCCTATGTAGCTATTTCTGACAGTTTAATAGGACAGCTGTATTCTGGTATAAAATAATACATTCATATTTTCACCATGCACGGGGCACTAAATGCTTTCAGAAACCTATTTTGTTGCATACACACATCTTTCATGCATGGCAGAAGCAGCAATGCTCACATAACACCATGTTGCTGCTTAGTCCATTAGGAAGCATAAAGTCAAAATGAATTGTCCTGCAGGACCAGTATAGTGTGGGTCTCTAAAAGCAGTCTCTGGGCTGTTTGCGGCTGCCGCGTCAGCCGGGCTCCCTCCTCGTGAGCAGTTATTGACTGTGGGCTATTGAATTCAGGGCTCTGGAGGTTGCTCAGTGGGAAAAGCCTTCAGCTGGTGCTTGGCAGCTCTGTCACTGCGAGGTCATGGAAAGGGCAGTTCAGTCTGCAAACCCAATTAGGGCCTGATTCGGCACCTCTTCCATCGCAGGGGAAAAATTCCTCCGAGCAGGGTGGCTCCTGGGCCAGGCTTTCACACCCAGCCTCTCCAATGAGATGGCTGACTAATAGTTCCTTTTTGTCACTTGGACCATCAGAAATACCCTTTGCTGTCATGAAATGGCTAAGCAGCTGGCGCATAAAGGTAAAGAGCCTGGTAGGATGATAATGAGCCCACCACAGTCGACAGACCAGTGACCTGCACATGTGTATTGTACATCCCTCACATTACTCTCATCTAGAGCTGTCTAATTCCTCAGATCAAATCATTTGACTCTTATGAGCAGCTGTAACTTTCGAGTTGAATTAAGTCCAACTGCTGAAAACATTAATGAAAACCATAAAACTGAGACTGTTTTATCAGGTATCAACTGCATTGCTTTAATTCCCTTTCTCCAAAGACTACTTTTTTTTTTTTGTGTGTGTGTGTGTGCACTGGGTTGTGCTTTTCATCCCAGGTGGCTGCAATTTCTAGTGAAAATAAGTGAAACCATGAAAGGTTGACCCACTCGCCTCTGAATTGCTTTTTATATGATGTGAGTCCCTCCGGGCCCAATTCTACCCCTAAAAAGTGAGAAGGATGGCTATCAACCTATATAGGAATTATGTCAGTATGCACAAAGAAAAAGGTGAACCCTACACTGGTCTGAGTGGTCTTTAAAATATGGATTTCCTGTGAAATGGTGATTAAAGGGAAAGCAAAGGATAATTTAAAAATGAGCCTGACATGCTAGCAGTTATATCAATGTGTGGGTTTATATCAGCTCTTTCAGACAAGCACAAGATCAGTAGATCTCTTATGACTCTCTTAAACTAGTGTGTAAAACTTGGTTAGTGTCTGATCAACTCTTTTGATCAGTCTAGTCTAGAGTGCGAGAGCACTTACTCTGTACTAAACTCACAAGTCCCCTTAAGTGGAGGCCTACACAAATGAGTCAAATTACATATGGAAAGGTTATAAAAACTGTCCACTGTCTTTGAGTAAAGGAGTCTGGTTCAAAGGTGAATAGCTTAGGAACTGCCAAATTAAAAGCAAAAGTGTAATTGCAGAAAAGAGGTGATAGAGTTCTTAATCCATTTTTTTAAAAGATTGTCTCAGAAATCAGAAAGAAAAATTTTCAGCAAACTTTTATTATTTTTAATTGGACCGGCATTTATGTAAGCCTGTGATCTATTCAGATCCCATAAAGGGGGAAAAAAATCCATCAAAAATTCTGCACGAATTTCTCTTGAGAAGTTAATGAGTTACAACCACCATGTCTGTCTCATTTTAAGCACCCAATATTGTTTTTAATTGTAGCAGCGGAGGGCCAGTGGGAGCCTTCAGTGTGTAGGTTGCACTCTTGCCACCTCTAATTTCTACACAGGATTATTTGCAAGGGTGTGGAGGAAGTCCAGGAGCAGTAATTTTGTTATCTGTCAAAGCAGACCTGTTTCCCCCTCATCACTAGGGCCTTTTCTCACCTCTTCCATTTGAACACCGTCCTGTACCCATCTGTTCTTTGCCACATAAATCTCAGAAATGTGAACAGTCCCTTTTCTCTTTGATAGTGCTCCTTCTTTTGCATGCTAGCAATAGTAGATGGTTATTCAGAGACAATTCTAGTCTAATGTCATACCCAGAAGACTTGGCAAGTTATCCAGTGCCACTAATTTTATGAAACTGGCCTTCTCAAGATGCCGGTTGTTTTGAATTTAGGGGCTAAATCTTCAGTCTTCATGTGTTTACCGTATTTGTTGGTTGTATCGCACTGCCGTCAATAGCTGGCATAGGAGTAATGCCAGCAAATTGATCAAATTATCATGATAAGTAAGCTAGCACGTATCACATCAACAGGATGAAAAGGTGACAGAAAGGAAACCATTTAAAACATGTAGAAACTGAAGATATAGAATCCAAGTGACAGTTGTTTTATCTACACCAAATTCTGTGCGAATTCAAGAGGAGAGCTGATACGCTGCTACTGTCCAAACACTGATTTAATCTACTGATGGTTGAGAAACAGCTCCAAAACAGGCATTAAAATCCTTGGGATGATACAGAGTTCACCCAGGTCTTCGAAAGCACCGAATGTTACTGTACTTACAGAGCTGCATAAATAATAGAAAGATAAAAGAATTCAATTCTGTGAGTGAATCCATGACCGCAGAATGCAGTAGGAATACTGGGTAAAATCTTCCCTCTTGTGACAGTGTTTCAGCCAGTGGCATTACACCAGGGAAGAATCAGACCATATTTTGCATGCAGCATAGCAGATTGCTAAGAGGCAACAGGCATGTGTTCGGGAGAATTTCCTCTCTGGTGTTTACAGAAATGTATGTGAAGTCAGCTGGCTGATCTATAGTCATCGCATTACCTATCATCTTTTGGCAGGTAACTAGTTAAATTTGTGTTAAATGGGATTTGCTCTACCATTTCCATTTGCCGTTGGAGTAGAAATGTTCTGACTTGACATACGACCAGTCAATAATTGGAAAGTGCTTGCATGAGTCATTTGAAGCCAGTAGTTCAGACAGTGTCAGCCACAACTGGGATTAAAACCTGCAAAGAGTTGTTCTACAATCAGTGATTCTGCAGCATCTCCTCTGGGTGTCTGCATTTCACTTAATAAGGATACCCTGTAGACATCAACTGAAATAACTCTTGCCTCTGTTGCTTGGATGTTTTTGTGAACTCTGAAATGAACTTGGCATATACAAATACACTTTGTTATCCAGCCTAAAGGATGCAGGGCAGGAATTATTATCTTGTTCTGCTGACAACTTCAGTAGAAAAGAAATGGCTTTATTTTACTGTGACTGAGGAGAATAAGAGTGTGACTGTACCCTGTGGTTTTCTGGGTATTTTTTACTACTCTTTGTGGTTTTTTTTTTTTCCTATACTGATGATGTTTTATTACTATTACAGGGCTATTATAATCCGAAATGGTGAAGTCATTCCAATGTCTTCAGAATTCACTCCAGAGACCGAACGCCAGCAACTTCAGTATCTGGTAAGAGACCTGAGGACCAAATCAGGTGCAGCTGATGACAAGCATTGCCCAGTAATGTCTAAGGCTCAAACACATGCCACTGAGTTACTGTGGCTCAGTGAAGGACCATTTGTCCATTGAACACCAGCAACTGACCATGTATGTCTTTTAGCTATCAGCAAATATAGAAAAAAGCGTGGTGGTGCAAATCCCAATGAAAGGACTCATCTCTTCTGTGAAGGCCATCGATTAGCATGGCTGTGCTTGTGTTCCTTGTTCAGCTGCAGAACTTCAGCAGCTCATTGGTGTTGGATAATGAGAGCTCAGACATAGAGCTAACAAGCCACAGAGGTATTTCAATCCACCCCAGTGTTTACTGTGTGACAGTATAAAATAGTACAGACTGCTCTGCACGTGGATGATATTGCAGAATTTTTTTCATTTGCTCTAATAGTATTCCAATAGTATCTCGATCAGGGAAAAGATATCCAATTTAGAGGTGGTCTCAGTGAGCATTAGTAGCTGCAGGATAGGATGGGTGAAGAAAGACTAGTTTTGTTTTGTGTGGCAGCACTCATAAAGCAGTGACAGGGACACTAGGTGAGGACATGTGGGATGCTTTATGCACCAAGCCGCTCTGGCTGAGAAGCTGCCCAAGAAACATACGTCAAAATGCATGGTGTTATTTTTCGTGCAATCTTTTTAGTTTTTAAGTTTTTCATTGATGATCAAATCGGTTGAAGTTGGTTGGCTGTTTGTCAAAACGTCATTTCTCACATGGCTGAGAGATTATTTTTTTTTTTTTTTGGTGCTTCTTCGATCTGCTTTTCCCTCTTAGACATTTAAACTTTAAGCCAAGGCAGTCTTACTGTCAGCTTTGCCTGATGTGAGGGAGACAGGCCAAGGCTAGTGGTGTTGCCTGGTTTTGAGGTGTCTTTTATCTTCAGCCTGACCCAAGCACTGTGGTTTAAAACTAGACAAAATGCCAGTAATTGAAGGCAGAAGTGGAAGATTTTAAAGAAAAATTTGTGAATGTTTCTACAATTGTCATGTTTGTGATGAGGTTCCTTTGTTTGTTTAGTTTGGTTTGGTTTTTAAGTCAGGTTCACTGGCTTGAAGCTGAAAATTTCAGAGGAAATACTACTTTGGGAATATTCATATTCAGAGAAACAAAAGGAAAAGAGGCCTAATAAATATTTGCAGTTCAGTTACATTTAAAATAATTTGTTTGCCTTTAAAATAAAAGACATCTTTAGTATCTAGGGAGTCTGCCACTTCTGTAGGAACTATGAGATAAAGCATTGCCTACAAGGGATTTTTTTCTCTTTTGATGTCCTTCATGGCTTATATTTGAAAACAGCAGCTGATCTGAAAAGCATTTCTGCTGTTTCCTTTGGAAAATTCCTTTACCTTTGCTTATTTTAGTTCTATATGTAACAAATATTCCAGGGCTATGGGTATTATGTTCAAAGAAAATACATGCAAGACAGCAAGAGCATGAAACAAAATTAGAGATAATTTCAAACATAACATTCTGTAAGTAACATTTTTACTGGAGTGTTTAAAAAAAAAAAAAAAAAAAAGACAACAGATTTCTTACAAGGTTGGCATAAACATTACACTCCAAAAGCTGCATCTTGCTGATTAAATCCCAAATAATTCTCCTTATTCACCTTGGCTATCCCCAGGTTCTGCTCTCAGTGCAATCTTCTGCTGTTCTTAACTGAAAGTTACTTACTTTGGATTTATTTTTCTTATTTTCAATTAAAGCTGAGTTTCCTTGTTTCAAACATGTTTCACTGCTCTTCCTGTGGAATAAGAAGAAAATCACTTAATCATTTTAGCATTAATATTTTACTTGGTAAATGCAGAGATACTGTTCACTGCGGGGAGGTTACTGCACAGGCAACAGGAGAGTATGGATTTATAGCCTGCAGGAGCGTTGGTTCCCTGTGCAGTAGACACTGTTAGCACAGTGTGGGTGAAGGAGCTTTCCTCCGCCTTCAGTGCCTATTGATCGCTTCAGACACGCGGGATGTTGGTTTAGATCCTCTTTTCTGGGCCCTAATTTCCATGTGCAAAAAAAATCTGCGGGATAGTGAGTTGTTCAGGTCATGTTGACATCTCTGTATGAAGTCCTCCAGCCTAGCCTTAGACAAAACTGTGTTTCAGCTAGTAATAGTTGAGTAACTGAGATGGGGGTGGAACAAATGTTTTCCCTATCCAGCTCCTATTTTAATGGAGGTTTATTGCCACATAACCAAGAATGGCCTTGGGCATTGACATGGCAACCTCAAAAGAACAAGTTGACTACACAGTCATTCTGACTTTTGAGCAGCTCTGGGCATGGTCGGTCTCCTTGACGAGGGTGCATTAAGAAGAGTATGAACAGCAGGTCAAGGGAGGTTCTCTTCCCTCTCTGCTTTGCCCTAGTGAAGCAGCATCTGAAGTACTGTGTCCAGTTTCGGGATCTCTGGTTCAAGAGAGACAGGGAACTGCTGGAGAGAGTCCAATGGAGGGCTACAGAGATGATGAGCGGACTGAAGCATCTCTCTTATGAGTAAAGGCTGAGAGACCTGGGGAAGAGAAGCCTGGAGAAGACTGAGAGGGGATCTTATCAATGCTTATAAATATCTAAAAGGCATATGTCAAGAGGATGGACCCAGATTGTTTTCAGTGGGGCCCAGTAGTAGGACAAGGGGCAACTGGCACGAACTAGAAAACAGGAAGTTCCATCTGAACGTGAGGAAAAACTTCTTTCCTTTGTCATTGACGGAGCACTGGAGCAGGCTGCCCAGAGAGGTTGTGGAGTCTTCTCCGGAGACTTTCAAAATCTGCCTAGATGCCTTCCTGTGCAACCTGCTCTAGGCTAACCTGCTTTGGCAGAGACTAGATGATCTCCAGAAGTCCCTTCCAACCCCTACCACTGTGATTCATACTGTTTCCCTTCCACTGGTGGGCATTCACCTGTGGAATTTGGCTCGCACTTCCTTCTTTCCTTCTACCACCACCTCCTTTAGTTTTAACCTCTCTTTGACTTAAACGTGTCCATAAAATGACAACTAAGGAATTTGAAAAACTTCTGGGTGCATTGTGCTGTGCATGCTGTTTGTGAATGTTAGTCAGATACAGTAGAATATCCTCTTGGAGAAAATGGCACGATACAGTAAGAGGATAGAGTTGTAAGATATAGTCGACGTAGGGGAAGACAGCAGTTCTGAAAATAACTGAGGATACAGCAAGACTGCTAGTGCCAGTGATGTTCCAGGAGCTGGAAAAGGCATCAGCTGAGCCTTATGGAGGTGCGATAAGATAGGCTGCCCCCTAATTAAGGGACACATTAGTGTGTAAGTCTAGGTTTGTCTTAATTTCGTGTTTGCTTTGCTGATCACCAGGAAACAGAGCAGGAAGTAAACGGCCTTTTAAAAGAGACGTGAGTAATATTTCTCTGAAGCGGACTCCATTTTAAATCGCGAATGTTGAGTGTAATGCGCTTAGCCGCGAAATATACCATAAAATGGCAGAGTACTAAAAATACATGATGCAGACTAATGCCAGATATATGCCAAAAAACTGTAATAGCTTCTGAAAGAAAAATAATGGAAAATATTCCAGTTCCATAACACAGGATAGCAATGTTGTCTGAAGATACCTCATTAAGGATATAGAAAGTGTGTGATAGTCACTCTTCTTACTAAATTCTATGTTCTCTGAATGGTGTTTCTGATCTGAGGTTCTTACAAATCAAGACTAAACAAATAAAAAAAAATGGAAAATACAGTGCCTCATCGCAGATTAAATTCTCGTAGTCAGTTCACTCATTTTTTTAAAGCATTGCTTTTTATTTATTTTCTGGTCCTGCTGCCCATCACGGTTTGATTGGAGCAGAGAGGGAGAAGAGTCCTGCCTTGTACTAAACGGAGAACTGTTCTCAAAAAACACAGCTGGAAGTTACAGATGAGTTTTATGGTAGAACGTTCTTTTCTCTGTAGAATTACTAGTGAAGCATTGAAAGTAACTGTTAAAAAGAAAAGGGTAAAAAAATACAGAAAATTAAAAAGCAACAAAAATCCCCATTTCTTCACATAAGAATTCAGCTCAGAGGCACCAGAAGCTTCTAAATTGCTCTTTTCCCTCTGTTCCACTGACGCCAAAAATATTAGAATCAAGTTAAGATCCCTGGATTGTAAATCAAGCACTGAGGCTTGGCTGCGGAAGAGAAATCTTATTTGAACATTAGCAGTCCACTGGTAACTCTGCCAGCTTTATTAATCTTATTTCACTTGTGACCTCAGACTTTCCATCTGAGTAAATCTTTATGAAATGCAGTCTCTCCCAATCGCTTTACCTTTTCAATAAAGGAAATTCTTGTTTTCAAGGAGAAAAATGCTAAAAGCCTGTAACATTTTTTTCTTCTGGACCTGTGATCCAGCCTAATAAGTAATCTCATCATCTAGAGGTTAAATAACTTCATTTTTATGTCAGGTATGAGGGGTGGGTTTTTTTGCTTTAAACAAAGCTTCTTGTTTTGTAGGCAGGGGACAGTAGTGTTTAGCTAGAAGTGGTTTGTAATGATTTAATCAAGATAACTTGTGTATTTTTAAAAGTGAACTGAATTGCACTGTCAACGCAGACTGACTTTATTGTTTTACGGTATCATAGATTAGAAAGAATTAAAAAATACCCCCAAAAAAGTCCGGCTCTCTGCTGTCAGTGTGTAGCAGTACATCAAAGAAATCATTAGGGATGATCTGTGGGTTTTTTGTAACTGGTATGAAAATAAATAAAAATTAAAAGTTTACATGTATTTTTAAATAAAGAATCCAGAGTTCTAGAAGTATGGAAAACCTCATCTGGACTAATACTGCTAGACCTCTCAAAATCTCTAGTGCTTCTCAAATATTTCTGTAATGAGGAGCAGTGATCCAATTAGAGAGTCCTTGAGAACAATATTTGGGTGGGGGAGGGGACCTTGGCAGACTGTAAACTGCAGGAAAAAAATGTAATTCCCTTAACTGTAAGCAAAGAGAGAATTTGATGAAGCTCCTGTTCCAGGAAGGGATCGCAATGTCAAGACCACTCTTGCGTGCTTGAAAGCCGCTTCTTGAAAGCAGAATCCAATCTTGTTGACTACACACAGCAATCTCCCTCAGCCTCGTTTCAGCCAAGCTCAAGGTGTTTTCTGGAAGAATGTCTGGCAATGGCAATGGAGACAAACAGATGGAAGGTTAGCGCTGTGGTGTGCTGAGCCTGATCCAGCTTCTACTAAAGTGAGTGGGAACAGGCTCGACCCTTAAATGCAGGAAATATTTTATTGTGAACTATCTGCATGATAGCTGCCAGGTAGATCAATAAGGGCTTCCACTGCTTCCTGCTGCTCACCTTTGATGAGCGCTAGATTTATGACAAACCCACAAACTAAAGCCAGCTCATTTGGTCTGCCCTGACAGCAGCTGCTGCTGCAGATAAGACAGACTTTATTGCCTATAACTGGCTGGATAAGGAGAAAAGACTTATCTGCAGAAGGGTTAAGAAACACAACTTTTTTCAGTCGCCTGGCCAATTTGACTGTGCCTTCGGACAAGCTTGCTCACAACATGGCTTTAGGAAGGGAAGGAGGAAGGCTTGTTTTTGTAAATATTAAAGACAAATGAGTGAGGTTTATTTCAGAAGGTAGAAATACCGTATATTTAGGATTAGCCTATAGAATCAGGTGATCTGTGTATAAATCCAAGCCGAAAAATCTCCACAGCGGTCAAAAAAGTCTCGCGACATGCTCAAATATGGTCAGCTCTGGAGAAGGTGAGCCTTGGGCACGGCTTTGAGAAAGAGGTCTCCCAGCATCTGCAGAGCAGCACGCCAGAAACGACAGTGGCAGCGGCACTCAAACACTAACACCATCAAAATCATTAGTTGCAGTTGTGACACAAAACTGCAGCTACTTTTCTTAAAATCTGTTCTCCGTGAAAGAAATAGTTTTAAGAAAACAAGAACATAAAGTGCACTGCAACATGTGTTTATTTGCAGTGTCGTGTGCCATGGGCTGCCACACACTGAGTAGGTAAAAGGGAACTTTGTCTTGTGACAGTGACAATTAAAGTGTGCTGGCAATATTAGGTTGTGTGCGTTGTTGGCTGAGCTGGGAGTCAAAAAGCTCAAGCTTCACTCCACACACATCCCTCCAAGTCTGTGCTTGCTCCTTGGCTTTATTCTTTGGTCGTTCCCTTCTCTCTGGTCACTGACTTAGAAAAGGAGATGTGTTCTGTGATACGAAGCCCTGCAGACTCCTTCAAGGTCAGTGCGTGACACATTAGAAATCCCAAATGATGAGGAGCAGGGAGAAGTGAAGGATTCTGAGAGCAGGAGGGCTACTCCCTGTCAGGCTGCTGCTGGACACCAGGCAGTGTTAGAACTGGTGTATGTGCACATTGTTTGCTGAAACAGAGCTCATCATCTTCCTTGTTTAAGGAAGGGGGTGGGGGGGAATATGTGTGGGAAAGGAGCGGGAAGGAATGGTAATGCTACTTCATTAAAAATAGATGATGTCTTGTTTTATGATGTTTGTGTGGTATCTGTGGCTTGCTTTCTGCCCACAGGCTTACATGCAGCCTCACTTGCTGGGAAATGAGTTCACACATTTAGAATTTCCACGGAGGGTGCAGCGCAAGGAAGTTGGAAAGAGGATGCTCTACCGTGACTTCAACATGACTGGCTGGTAAGAATGTGTCCTCCTTGGCATGGGGTCAGCCTTCTCCCCAGCCAATGCCTGCTTTGTATGTGTCTTTTATGAGTGTAAACTGCATGAAACATGGAGGTGTACACCTACATACTAAAGGGAAAGATATTTCCTTCCTCCAGATTTATTTTTTCTTCTAGAAGATGAGGTTTTAAATAAGTTGACCTCCCTCCAGAGTCAGGACCTTGGTTCATTTTAATGGGTGAACACTCAAAGTGGAGCAAGCACATAAAAGGGAAGACATGCCAGGGGATCTTCCTGAAATCTAAACAACTTTCCTGTCTTGGAAATATCTTTTTATAGAATCTGGATCAGTGGGCTATCATGCCTTTTGCATGCTGAGGAACATTTGGAGAAGGGGAGAGCTGCCTCCCATACTCCAGTACAGCTGACCCCTAATTTGGGTTACCCTTGAGGAATTGCTTTAGAGAAGGGCCTATCTGATTAAAAGTCATAGCCTCAAATGAGAAGGCTTGGATGAGCAGCGTTGACTTAATGAAGTGAAGACAGGAAGAATGATGATTTTTTTTTGTCTCTGACTAAATGTCTTCATTGTTTTGTGTTGGTTCAAGATACTCCTTCTCAAGTGACTCGTACTCACTTAGAGGAGCCCTAATATGTGCTGTTGTGGGCTCTGTGTGTGACCTATAAAGGCACAGGTCCTTTATGTGCAAATTATCTTCACTTTCTATGCTGTTTGTGTTTTAGCATCTGTAGCAAATGTCCTTGCAGGAAGGGAAAGAATGGAGGGGGTTAAAAAGCCTGAACTCTTGTAGGTTTGGAGTCTTTGTTGCTTGTATGCAACTACAACACCACATCCTTCTGTTTTGTCTCCTACTTGATAGACCATAAATACAATGATGTTTTAACAGCAGAATAATGATCTGACTTTAATATTATCTGGAGTGGTTGTGCAGAACATGTTCATCTGGGAATAAGCATCATTGTCCATCATCTTGAACAACTGCTAGTAGAATATGCAGTCTCACCCTAAGAATGATGACTTCACATTTTAAAAAGGCTACAGGCATGAGCAAAAGAATAGGAACAGAATGCGAACATTGGAACGACTTGAGGACTTAAACAGCAAAACATTTGGAAGACCACAAGACACTCTCCCAGTTTCTGCAAAGGGAGTTTTTTTTATTAAACTCACAAATGTCTCTGAAGACATCAGTAATGGCTTCATCTAGACTTCCAGAAGCATTTTTTTCAAGATGTGAGATGCTATTGGGGAAGGGAGGGGTGAAGGAAGAGAAAAAAAAAAAAAGGCAAGCCACAATTCTAATTTGAGGGAGAGAGCTGCAAAAGTATCATGGGCCAAGAACTTCCTGAGAGGAGGATAAGAGCAGAGTTCTTTCATCGTGGTTGGAAGGCAAAGAGGGTTTCTTCAGGTTTGTGGGAATTGTTTTGCATTTCCCCAGTTAGTTGGTGGTCTGGAGAGGAAATAAGGTTAGAATGGTTGAAGTTGCAGCAGTGGCAGGTGACACCACAGCTCTTTTCCTAATAAACAAAAAGGGCCATGAGGAACTGTAAAGAATTAAGTGATTTACATGAATGAGCATCATAGTGATCAAATTTGTTTTTGCTAAATACCAAGTAAAGCAGGAAAAGGGAAAAATAACTATTTGTGCACACTAGAGATTCCAAATGTACTTGAGCCATGTCGAAAGGCTCAGATGAAGTTCTGCTTGTTATGAATTTTTTTATTTTTTTTTCCCCAGTCAAAATCACCAGCAGAATGTTGGGATGCATACAGGGTAGGAATGCTTAAAACCTAAATAAAGAGGTAATTCTGTGTATCAGTTTGTACCTTATTTGTGAATCTATGCCTAGTGCATCACCTTATTCAGAACGGTTATTGCATAGCTAATACCGTTTGGCATAAGGAGAAGGATAAACAGGAAGGAATGGAAACTTTAAATGTAGAATAGCGAGTAAGGTAGAAGAGCTTGGTTAAGTCTAAAGGGATGGCAGATTTGATTCAATGTATTGTTTTTGAGTACTGGTGTGCAAACTCTGTTAAGTTTAGCATATGGCAGGGGGGAGAAAAGAGTTGATTTTCCTGTTAATTTTACTGAATTTCCTGAATTGTAGGACACGTGTTAATCTAGTTACAGATTCTAGTATGGTCAATGCAAAAATTGTCACTTGTTTAGCACAAATAGGCCTAAACTCTAAGTAGTTACTTCAGAATAAATACTTAAACTGTGACTTGAAAATTCAATTCTGAATTCACCTCAGTGTTGTCCCAAAAAGAGGTGGGCTGTGCCAAGCGGAAACATGTGGAGGCTCTGATGAGGCCACCTCTCCCTGCTGTTCCTTTTGGCTTCTGGCTGGAAGTGGAAAATGGGGGCTACGTTTTTGTTCTGAAGAAAAGAATCAGAATCTTTTAGCTGCTCCATATCCTGCAGCTAGTGCATCAGTTACCTCTTTGTTTGTTTGCCTCAGGACAAGAAAACGGTGAGGGAATTACTCTATCACCATACATTTATCTAAATCAGAGCCCTTCTAAATAAGGATCCATTTCTTTTTTCAGGGTGTTTGCCGAGGGGAGTCTCATTTTCCATTGAATTGTGTGCAGCGATCTCCTGAGCAGAGGAGATGCAATCTGTTTCTATTTATCCAAAAGTCTGGGTCAACTTTAATGGTTGAGACTATGGACAAGACATTAGATTTCCAGCTTGGTAGGCCCTCAGAGGTGAGGGCATGAGGTGGTTGGTGTTTCAGAGTGGCTATTTTTCACTTCAAGGGTTTTACTACTTTTTTCTTCCCTTTGTAATTCCTGTATCTAACTGGTGCATCGGGACACAGCGGCCGAGGACATGTCTGTTCAGCATTTGTTTCTAAGGACAATATCTGTCATGAAGAATAAATTAGCATATTTATTCTTTTTCTAGAAAACGTCAGATGGAGCTTTGGCCAGCCAGAGCTTGATACACTAAAGCACTGCCAAACTTTTACGACTTACAATGCAGAAGGTCAGTTGTCTGAGCCTTTTTTTGGTCAGTGACTTCACTGTGTTGATGTGTAGAGAGGTGCAGGTGAAGCTAGGAAGAAACAGCCACTCTTACACTTAATTACTGCATCCTTTAATGAGAGGGTGTAAAACTCTCTGCTCTGATATTTCCTCAGGAAAATGAACTGGTTTATTTTAAAATTCAGGACACTTTGTGTGTTTTCTATTAGAAGCTGTATATTTGGGGTTGTTGGGGTTTTTTCTTCATTTTTACCCTTCTCCTGTGCTCTGGAGCTTTTCAGATTCTCAACAATGGCTTGGCTTGCCCAGCTCGTTTGGATTACAAAAGGTTATTGTCTTTGGGTCTGTCCTAATGCATTTAGCTTTTTTTTTTTTGCTTTTTCCTTCCTCTTTTTTTTTTTTTTTTTTTCACATGTGAAGTTTCCACACTGGCTTTGTCTCAATAGCCCACAGTGGTAGCAGAGCTGCCAAGTTTCCCCACAGCATTAGGACAACCACTGATCCAGCAATGTGTACCGCATCACTAGTCCGGGCTGCCTCTAACTGCTTTGAGACCAGCTTTTTCCTTTTCCCTCTGGCTCTCCCACCCTTTCTCCTTTCTCTTCAGTGGCAGTTGGGACATGAAATCTGCTATATTGAATGTATTTTAAATAAATCCCATTTAGGTGGGAGCTGACCACAAGCTGCCCCTCCTGTACCCTCGCCCCGTGCACATTGTGGCTGAGCAATCGTTTCAAAACACATACTGTAGCTGGCAAAGCATCTTAAGAGCGGTGTCTCCTGCTGAACAAGCCTTCGAGCTGTCTCAAGCCGTAATTTGCTGGCAGACATTTGTGTTACTGACAGTCTTTCACAGCTGGGTCTCTGGGCTGGGGTTTTAAGGCCCATGGCTTGCAGAGGTTAAACTTGTGTTGGAGAAAGGGTGGTTCTGGTGGCTTTGACAAGTCCTGGCAACAGAAGCATCGGGGAACACTCAGCGGCCACGTAAGCAAAGTGCTGCCAATGCTAAAAAGAGATGCGAGTAGCCTGAGGTAGAAATGTATGAGAGAAGAGCAGACCTGATGAAAACTACTCCTTTAAAGGACTGCACAGAATTAGTGCAGTCTCTGTCTTCGCCTTTTATTTAAAAGTTAAGACGTGGCTGGCCAAGTTTTCTTTACTCATGGGTAAACCCAGCATGAACAATCTTGAAGTACTTGCTCTGACTAAATCCTAGACACCTTCCTCAAACCTGTTGTTCTGGCCTGCTGTGTCCCTCACTGGCACAGTGACTTCTTCCAGAGTTCCCTTCTCAGCAGGACTGGAAGAGCTGTACAGTGCTGCGCCTAACCAAAGGCACCCAGAAGGCACTACCAACTGGCATCAGCTTTCATGGTTTCAAAATTAATTTTTTACTCCTCCTTGGAATGCAACCATTCTGCTGCTCACGTTGAAGTGGAGTTCTTTAAAGTTTTATTTCTATATCACAGCTTTAGCTGTTTGATTTGATTTTAGGGTGTCAAAAAAGCCCTAAGTAACACATATTTTTTTTGACCAACTGGCATCAGCTTTCGTGGTTTCAAAATTAATTCCTCCTTGGAATGCAACCAGTGGCCTTTCCGCTGCTCGCATTGAAGTGGAGCTCTTTAAAGGTTTGTTTCTAGATCACAGCTTTAGCTGTTTCACTCTTTTCAGGGTGTCAAAAAAGCCCTAAGTAACACGCCTGTTTTTTTGACCTTATTTGTTGGTGGCTTCCTTTGCCCTCCAGGAACGCATGGCATTAAGCTGCATCCTGACAAAAAAGGTCTGAGCTGGTGTAGTACCCACCCAATGTCATGAGCTGAAGCCTGGGATGGCGGCAAGCAGGGGAACTGGGCACTGCCTCTAAGCACGCCGTACGCACGGCGGCAGTGGAGCCTTCACCGACTCCGTGTGTCTGGCGAGGAGGTGCTGTGGCACACAGTTAGCCACCCACCCGAGGGGTCAGCCCGTGCCGAGGAATCGCCCGCCCGCGTGATTTATTCCAAAGCAGGAAGGCTGGTGCCCTGGGGCGAGCGCTAAGCAAAACCCATTTTATTCTAGAGTCAATATTGTCCGCTGCCTGGAAAGCCGCCAGCCTGCTCTGCGCTCGCCCTTTTCTTTCCAACAGGGAATGTCTTTTCAGCCTCTAAGCATCTGATTAAAAAAGCAACTTCACTTTTCAAGCCGTTTTATTTTGTTTGGGATGGATGCCTTTTGCTTTCATTGTGCAGCCCGCCTTGCCGTCTGCGGTTCAGACTCCGGCTCACAAAACCCAGGCTCTCATTAATCACTTATTGGGGATCCAGAATACCCCGGTGAGAGCCAACGTACATGTTTTGCTTGGTAATGCGCGAGCTGGTTTGAACAAATATTGCCAATGTGGCTGCTATCTTATTCTTTATTACTGGGCTCGATGTCCTTTGACAGCACATTCAGGTAGCCTGCCCAAGGAGTGCCTGAGCAGATTGAGAAATGCCACAGAAATGCTTTATGGAGCAGGCGCCCGCACTGCGCCCCCTTTAATATAAATTGATTTATTGAATCAAGCGCAGAAGCCCTGCTACAGAAACCTCGGGCTATATTCTCTGGAGAACCACCTAATAAAACAGCCCCAACTGACACTCCTCATTAGCTTTTCCACCGATCCCAAGGCAGTATTTAAAGTGACAGTGTCCCTCTTTTTGTCCTGAATTTATCTGCTGGCTAATGCCTGTGGGTCTAATTAGCTTAGCATTATTAGTCTTATTCAGATAAGCTGCATTTCCTAACAGCTTGATTCCAACTTGTAAAAAGTAATTGGAAGTCTGCAAACCCTGTGCCGTAACCTGCTTGATTGCGCCTTTTAGCCAAATTCATGTAATTTACAAAAAGTCATCCTTTTCCCTCCCTCTCTTTTTTTTAATTGAGCTTTTTTGTCTAGTGAAACCTTCTGTGCTGCTTCTGTTGAAATCCTGGCTGTATTGTTGTGTTCAAGACCTCAGCCGTATCCTTTGTACAATCGCCAGGGAGAGATCAAATTTTAATTTCATAATTACTTCACAAGAAAGCAGCCTTTTCCCCAGTCATGCCTGGTATTAATTTCCTCCCAGCAACTTACATTTTCATAATTTAATGATTATGGGCCACCTTTGCAGCACTGGGCCTTTCTGGAGAAGAGAAAGAGCTAGGATATAATTTTTTTTGCAGCAGAAACTGTAATCCACAGCCGCTTGCCTTGCTTTTTGTAACTTTACTCTTGCCTCTCATGGCCAGGCAGCCAGGAGCGGGGCGGGATGTGCCTCTTCGGTGCCTGCAACCAGAGCAGCTTGCTGGGTTGTGCCCTGGTGTCTGGGGCACAGCTCTGCGATGATGAATGACTGTTTGCAATGTGCATGTTCTGCAGCTTTTCAAGATTTGCAGCTCTCGCTGCAGGAGCAGCAGGAGGTGAGAGCTGACCTGCTGTGTACAGCACGTCTCCTGACAGTGACGAATGGCTCTGTTTTCCCCAAGTGCACACATGCCACAGGAGCTGAGCCAGTGTCTTCGGGGCAAGGGAAAGCAGAAACAAGAAAGTAATAGTGCTGCAATAAAAGAGAAAGCTTAAGTCTGGGGTAAAGCTCTTTGTAAATGGCTTCTCTGGCCAAGTGAGCACGACAAGAATGAGGTTGGTCTGAGTCACATCCTGCAAGACCATCTCCTTCTGGAAGCGGTGTGTCTAAGGCCCGTCCCTGCATGGCTGTGCATCTCCACTTGGGCTTTGCCTTGGCACAAGATAAGGTGCAGCATATGCAAGGGCAAACAAAGGGCTCCTAGTCCGTTTTATCAGAAAGAAACTAAACTGAAATGAGGTAATCCTCAATCTGAAAACCCAAGCAAAACCAACTCTTCCTTCTGATAAGGTGAGGTCTTTTCCCCTACTTCTTCTTTCTCTGGCTTCCCCAGCTGCACAAATCTGGCATAACCTCATCTGGGTCCCTAGGAAATCCTTACTCTTTCCATTGCCACCCAGGATTGACTTACAGCTCTGTTCCTGGCTGAGAGGAGGCCCCTTGCTCCTTGGAGGAGTTTCCAGCATTGCTGTGGGATGGGGAGGTCTCTGCTTGCTGTTTCTCACTGCCTGCCCATCCTACGCTACAGTGATCTTTCCCAGAAGAGTTTACTTCATGATTCGTCCTTAACAGCAATCTCCTTTCCTTCCAGAGGAGCCCAGCTAGCAAGTGTGGAGCAGGCACTGTGAGGTTAACATGCAGTCTTTTTCACATCTCCCTCACCACTTTAACAAGAAGTACAGCAAAATGTGTATTTGCTAACGGTTTTTCAGTGCATTAAGCCCGTAGGGTGTTAATAGCCCACTTCCCTTACCTCTCTATCTCCAGAGGAAAATGCTGACAAACCTTCCTGTTGTCTTTTAAAAGTTGAAGAGATGAAATAAATTTTAAGAAGCGCTCAAGACAGCCAATGCACTAGGGAAAGAAAAGACTTGATCTGGTGAGACTGTTACAAAATGTGGATCCAATTGATGTGCAGCCACAGTATCTGCACAGTTTCTGTCACTCAGTAGTATAAACTCAACCAATCACAAGCAGTGAATGAAAGTGCTCACAATACACTTGTTCTGTCCCTCCCAGCCTCCTGAGCCCAAAAGAAGTAAAAAAACAATGCTTATATATATATATAAAAAAAAATACCCTCCATTATTTTTTTTTTTTCCTAATCTGTCTTTTGTTGGGGCAAGGACCTCTCTAAGATCTTTGGCCACCCTCTCCCTGACTTTTCTTTCACCACTTTCTTTAAATGCTCCATTAGAGGTGAATGAACTGAAAAAAACAGCCACGTTACAGGAAGTGCCTGAGAGAAGATACTAGTTCTTGAATCTTTGAAATGGGCTAGCTAAAATGGATAGAGTTTGTTTTACTTAGGAATTACTTCCACAAGAGTACATGATGCTGCTATACATCCTTTCCAAAGTCCAGACTCCATCTTAGAGTGGTACATGATAGTGAAGGTTCCCTGAAGGTCCAGAGGTCACGTACAAGTCTGATTTGACCAAGCCAGAGATCGTATGTGTGAGCAAGTCATGCTGAGATAACTTCAATTTATCTAGTTTTTAAAAATAAGCACATGGCTAGACAGAACTGGGATTTGCAAAATTAAGCATTATACAGTTTCAGATTCAGAAGGGATTTCTGGAGTTTTCTGGGAGAAATGTGTTTTAAAACTTGTATATTTTCCTCTCTACCTGAAAGAAGCCCTATGAGAGTATCTTGGTTTAGAGATCTTTCCCTAAAAAATGTTTTGTGCCTATGTACATGTGCATTAGTTGTCTTTAATTGATTTGGATTTGCCATCATCTTTTCTCTTAACAAGCATTACTATAGTTTGTATGCTTTTATTATCTTTGTTTATTGTAGTTTGCCTCATTAAACTATATGTCAGATGAGTAATAGGGGAAAGATACTGAGGCACTGAAACATTAAAGCAAACCTACCTAGAGGGTACTTAGTATCAGACAGATCTGTCTGGATTTAGAGATCCTGACTCTGCCGAAGCACATATTCGTAGGGACATTTAAAAAATATTATGGCTGGATTGAGACAGAAATTGCATAATTTTCAGTAGCTCTGTGCCTAACCTGCACTATGCATCTTTTCTTCTTGGTAGTAAGCACACACTTACACTGGTTTGTTGCCTGTAGTCAAATAGACAGAACAGATAAACAGTTCCTTTTGGGTTGGTGATTTAAGCTCTGTTATCTACAGGATGAGCTCCAAACCACTGAATCCTTTTGTGCGTGAGGGGGAAGAAAACTGGTTTCTATCAAGATTTGTATTGCTCAAAAATTAAAATCTGGTTTTCCACTGGTGTGACCAAAGAAAGTTGAACTTGGGGGAAGGGAGGGTGGTTGGCTAGCTAGGGTGTTTTTGTTGTGGGAGTTTTGTAGGGGAGTGGAGGATGTTTGGGAATGGTTCTGGGTATTTTTCACAGAGTGGTAGAAAAGCAGTGCTAGAAATACACCGAATTCACAAACTTGTCTCAAAGGAGACAAGTACGAACTCGGACATCTCTGAAACCATAGTGCTTTTCTTGCTTACCACAAATGGGTTTTGCTCAATGCTTCAAGCTAAAGCCCTTAGATGATGATTTTTTTTATTTTTTTATTTATTTTTTTTCTCTTCCTTAGATTTAATTCTCAGTTTACTGTAAGATGTCACTATCAGAGATGTGAAATATGGACAAACTTTCTAAAGCCAAGTGCTATGGAAAAGCAGAGCACAGAGACTGGATTCCCCTGTCGTTCACAGAACTGTGCCTTCCAGGTCAGGGTAGATTGTGTTTTCGCCACCATCTGTTGTGCGTGGGGATGCCAAGGCAATAGATTTCATGACCAGTAACCTTACACAATTTGCTGTAAAAGAAAATGTATTGTGGATTTTAGTTTTGGTCATCAACAGCTTCTACTCTTACATAAATTTGTATGAGCTTTCAGAAGGCAGATTTTAAGAACAAATTACATGGCAAGGAAATACATAACATATGTAAGAAATTATGTAGGACTTTGGCTTTGAAATCTGTATTTGGGAGCTGACCAGTTATTCAAGTTCTGACCCAGCAATATGCAGGTAACTTTGATAATCTTTTATTTAAACAGTGCCTAAACAGTGCACTGCTAATGACCTCAGCACTTTAGGAAACAACTTCTGTCGATTGTCTTGAGCCTTTAGCAGCTTCTGATGATTTTTTTCACCATTTATTTAGAGCAGATTCCAGTTAGCATATGAGTAACATCATGTCAGTCCTAGTTCTTTCGTTCTGACATCTCTTTTGGCTCCTGGTGCGATTTGGCCCGGTTTTCCAAAATGTTGATCCTGAGTCCAAATGTAACTTTGTGGGTGGTACATATGTCAAGCCCTAGTTCAGTATTTTTGGACAGCAGTAACATTTCATAATTCTTTTGAAATGAAAAGAAGAAATGAAGTTAACTGGAAAGAAATGCCGCTAGATCTAGCTGGGCCCAAGCTCTCCTTTTCTACTCCCCCCCTCTGCCCCCCTATTTTTCCATTTGGAAAAGTAGAGGTTTACGTGGCAGAAGCACTTGACAGGGTTTAAGCTCATTCAGAACACCAAGCAATTGCATAGCCTTGTCTTTATAACCTGTCTTGTTGTTCCCTGGTGGCCACTAAGACCTCCTGGGATGCAGATGAGGAGGACAGGGAGAGTGGAGGACTGCAACCCAGTGCTTGTGGTTGTTAAAACAGCGAGAGAGGCTGAATTAGGTAGATGGCTGAATAAGGCTGTGTTGGCACTAAAAAAAGCCGAACAACCCCCTCAGGTTCTCTGGATGTCTGTGTTCCATATACCTACTGCCATATTATATCTTTATATACAGCACACTCCTAAATGCACACGAAGTTATAAATGCAACTTTATTTCATAAAATCAAATTAAATAGTCCAGAAGGTTGTAGCCTGTGTGAAATAAACACATGTACAAAGTGTGGAAGGTTTCATGGGGCATAAATCAAAATGAGCTTCATAGCTTCCTTCCTTCTTGCTCCCCAGTGCGGTTGCTGAGCTGCTAGCTGAGAAGTTGTCCTTCATCCTTCTCTCACAGCAAACCACATGCTCATATATTATTATTGATTGTGTTTCGCTAGTAATGCAGGACATAGGTACTTTTCTAGAGTGTCTCGGGTTGCTTTTCAGTGTCTCTGTGCCAGCTTCACTGCAACGGTTGCACGTCTAAGCATTATTTTTCAAGCGCTGAGAATTTTTCAGGCAATAGCAACATCACCAGAAAAAACATGTTTGAGATGAGTCTTGACACTCAAGTTCTGAGCCCAAGAGGTGATTTGCTGTGAGAAACCACAAAACAAATCACTGTAGCCTTCGGCCTCCTTTACTTAGTCACGTAGCTTCAGGAGGTCACAGGCTAGCCAGCTGCCCTTCCTAATCTGCTGATAAAACAAGTTGGCTTCAGCCCTTGCAACATGGCCTCTTCCAACATCCTTACACCACTGTGTCATGGTTGAAGGCCCTTGGGACAGTGGTCCTTATGGTGGTTCTATAAAAACTGCTAGACTTGGCATTCTTCTGAAGGACACTGGCCTAAAATGATATCTTTTTCATTCTTTCTTTTTTCCCTTTTTCCTGAAGCATAGTCAGTGTGAGGTGCTATGCAGTAGAATATATGGAAAGAGGGGAGAACGGGAAGAAAACTTGGTCCCTGTTTTTAGCTACTTACAGGACAGTGTAAAGTGAGGGCTTTGGTCTGAAGTATTTGTAGCTATCTTGCAGGTAATACAGTTTGTGGGTAAAGAATGCTTTTGTTTTTTCCTTTAAAAAAGAAGTTGGAAATAGTTAAGTCACATCGACTTAGTCTTGTTCGCTATTTGTAACAAATATGTACAACAAAATCCAGCAGGAATGGTTGCATTGTCGGGATTGTGGTTTGATTAGTCATTTGACTCTGATGCCCAACATGGACTCAGCTGATACCCTGTTTCTTGGTGTCAGAGCACAACTGACTCTGTGCAAGGAATAGGAAAGAGTTCAAACTTCTCCTCAAGGAGGTTTTGCCAGGACTCCCAGCACTGTAGGTCCAGCTGGAAGTTCTGGGACACGTTCATGTGCAGTCAGGGATGGTGAAATTCTTTCTCTGCATTCAAACCAGGATATGCAAGTTGGTGAGTGAGACAGAGACATTAGCTATTCCCTGTCGGAAATCAAGGAAGGAAAAAGAGCAAAGTCCATGATTGACTCATCCTTCCCAATAAAATTCTATTGCATTATTTAAACATCAGGGAAGTATTATCATGCTGGCTACTTGCAGTGATTTGTGCCTTTTTTGCTTGGTTTAGGAGCTAATCTGTTTGCCTTCCCCAGTACAACATGCCATTTAAATACCTTCACTGCATTGTCTCTTATAGAGATGCTCAGGTATCATGATTATATACCCAAGGTATATTTGATTATGTGGTCTCCCATGAGGCACCCGCTGTGTTTTGCAAACCTCGCCTGGTTCCATCTTGGGATTTCACACATAGTGATAGGGGTGGAATCCTCCGCTATTGTTTCTTCAGTGCATTTTGGTTGCTTTTCCTTTTTTTTCTTCCCCCTCCCCCTCAAACCCTAATATAGGCCCTACCTGTGGTTACTGGGAAATGTGAAAATGGGGCTTAAATGTCTGTGCTACTTTCTTTAAGTCTGATGCTTGCCTAGGTGATGCAGCACATATAGCTGTGTAATATAGCACCATTTATTGATCCCAGGTCTATGCCATATTTTGGTGAAGCAGGGGGCAGTTCGATAACAATCTAGGATTTCACCCTTAATTTTCAATTTCCTGCTGGTTTGTGTCACAGCCTTAACATTGCTTAAACCTGATTGAACACAACTCCCTGGAGAGGAAGAGACCAGCCTGACTGGAGAGCCACACGGCGGGGGCTGGCAGCAGCTTCCCTCCTCCTGCTCGTCCCTTCCACTCTGGTGGGGAGTGCTGACTTGTGCGCTCACGGAGTGATTTTAGTATCACCCCAAAGGCTTTGGATAGGGGCGGGCTGGGAGGGCAGGATGCCATGCAGGGAAAGGCTGGGGAGGGGCGGTTTTGTGGTAGGATGGGAAGCGTGTCCCTCTAGGATGATGCACTTTAACCGAAGAGACTCCCCAGCACCCTGGCTCTAGCATATGTTGGACAAACCATGGGACTCTACAGCCTATGAGAATGACAGACATTTATTTGGTGCTTTTTTTCTTATTATTTCTCACTGGCAAAATTGCTCACCTTCTCACCTCATCAGTGTCAAGAGCTGGATGTTTAAAAGGTAGAGTACGCAGGCATGCGGTAAACAGCATCAGAGCATGAGCATTTATTTCTCTTGTCTCTTGGCCATGGGAAAGCTGCTGTGAAACATGAAGTCTCTGACAACCTTGACTGTTGCCGTCAAGGTCAAATGAGCACTAAATATCTTTCTAAGGCTCTTCAGCCCGTGAAGCTTGTCTTGGTGTAAGCAGTTCTGAAAGGTGAGAACAGGACCGGAGAGCTGTTTCACACTTTGACTGTGTACATGTCCTGTCACTGCTCACCATTTCACGTTAACAGTGTGAGTCTAGTTGCTGGTTAGCTTCTTGGTGGAGTTTGGTTTTGTTGTTTTTTTTTTCACTTGGGGTTTGTGTTAGTTATTGTTTGGGGTTTGTGGTAATTTTATGTCATTATACTATGGTATAGCTACTGCTATAGCCAACGATAACTTACCTGATTCAGACATTATTCCCATCCACCTCTTTTTTTCCTTGCAAGCAGTATGAGCAGCTTGGCATATTAGATATTTCTTCATGTTCACTTTTCCTTTTGGTGAAATGGACAAATCTTCAGGGAAAAATCTTTCCACGGAAAAAAAGAAATTTACATCTTGGTTCAAAGACAGAGTCCATAGGAAAAAGATTTATTTATTTTTAAATCGCAGCTGCTTGTTTCAGGGCACTGGGTCACTAATTGAGTGCAAGCTTTATAAATGTTGTTTGTCCTTCACCCACAGGGCATACAAAACCATTGAGGAAGATGACTTGAAGTTTCCCCTTATATATGGAGAAGGCAAGAAGGTGGGCACGTTTGCTTTCCTCAGACCAAAGGAAGAAGGAATTCTGTGGTGTTTACCACTCGCTTTAGCCTGTGGCAGTCCAGTGTTTTCCACTCAGTATCTCTTTATTTTATCGTTTTGACAGCTTGAAAGAATATCTTGATTCTGTCATAAATCAGTCTCATGTCTGGGGGGCGGTGGGGAGAACTCAACCTACTAAAAAGCATTTTTATAGCAAACACAGTCATTTGCTGTTCAATTTGCTTTTGTTTTTCTTTCATTGTAAGTAGGCTACAATGAGACCGTCTTAAATAATTGATTTTAAATGTTCCTGGTTTCATTGTAAAATATAACTGAGCTCGATGAAGATAGAAAAATACCTAATGTTTGCTGAAAACAAAGCATGAGGATATTCAATAGTGCTCTGAGATGCAAAACTCTTAATTTAGGAAGGGGAGGAATTAGGGCTAGATTTGGAAAGAGTGGTACCCACTAAGTGTGTCTTCTTCAACTAGTGTACATTAATTTACTGTTGAATTTTTCTGATGTGTGAATGCTGCTAGCTTTTCTTGAAAGGGAGAAACTAACCATTCCATTTGGGTGTACTTTGTTTCCAGCTCTGTGATTAAGAACAGTGAGATCATTAGTGCTGATCCCAGCAAGCTTAGCTGGATGCAGCAATAGGATCAATATAAGGACGCAGTGGTGTCAGTTTGCCGATATTGGTATGCTCGCTGTGTTTCTAAATAGTCTTCCCCTGCTGCATTAGGTTCTTATCTCAATGCAAAAATACACACTCTTCAAAATTAGTCCAGATTTTGAAGGTTCAGACCTGCAGCTTATCTCTGAATTTGGTTAGGTTTATAATTATTTGCAAAATGTTTCATGCACATCTTTTTCATTTGCTTTCTTATTGCGTTATAGAGCCAGGGGTTAGTGTGGCAAAATAATTTTGAGCCAGTTGCTTGCTGTTATTGATGCTGTGAGCTCTCTTTTTGAGAAGCTGCTGCGGCTAAGCTAGAGTTTTGGGGAAGCGATACACAGGCAGCAGAGAGAGAGGTTCCCTGTGAAGCTTCTTGGTCAGTCTCTGGAGAAGCATTAATGAAGAAGAGCCCAGCACCTCTTGGGAGACAGCTCATGTCTGAGAGAAAGGTCCTTGGGAAGCAAATGATAGACCTGAGATAACAGCAGACCAGGCCTTGACTGGCTTTCCACAGAGGAGAGCACTGTGCTCAGTGCCAATGTCACCTCTGTGTTCAGCAGTTTAAGGTGGCCTTTGGTACTTTTCCTTGGTGGAGGGAATATATGGTAATATGTCAATAGGAAGCAGCTGCAGGTTTCTTGGGTGAGTAGTTAGGTTTCTCATACTTTTTATAAAATGTATTTACTGACGGTATAATTTGCTGAAGGAACCCTCTTGTAGGCTGACATGGGACAGTGAGGTGACTTGGTTAGGTTTCTGTAGTCCCAGTCCCTTAGAGATGATCACAATCTATGATGGGAGTATGGAAATTGGGATGTGGATGAATACAAAGCTTGGAGTAATGAGAGAAGTGGATATGACATAAGTGTGAAAAGCTTTGAAGTTGATTAGCTGTGTTAAATCCAGAGTTTCTGGGAGATAAAAGGGAATTCATCCTTAACTGCAGCAGTTGTGGAGTAGGAATGTATCTCTTTTCCTTATTGACATAGTGCATGTAACAAGATTTGATCCCATTGCTTTTCTTTATTTCCAGGCTCGGGTTATGGCAACAATTGGAGTGACCCGAGGACTAGGAGACCATGACCTGAAAGTGCACGACTCCAATATATACATCAAACCTTTCCTGTCCTCATCTCCTGAGGTAAAACTGCTGAGCTTCAACTATCTGAATTGTGGGAGAGGAACAAATATATTTAGTGTTCTTATTCCTCCCAAATTGTCCAGTCTAGTTGTGGTCCAGTCCAGGTAATATGCTGCCCTTCCCAAAGGTGCAGCATGTAAGTAACATCCACACAGTAGAAATGTAATCAGTTCCCCAGCTACATGCCCTGGCTCCCGTTACTCCACATCCTTGGGCGAGCGTTGATGCCTTCTCACTCCCTGGTCTATGGTTATCCCACAGGCTCACCACTGAGTGTAACAGACACCCTTGTCTCCCCACCTTTGTGTGCTCCTGCTGCCCTTGAGGCCTTCCCTTCATGGTGCATCACAGAAGCTGATGTAAATATATGTTCTCTAGAAGGAAGCACTGAACGTTTTCCATGACAGCATAGTATTCTGCATTACACAGAGGATGGCAGATCAACTCTTAAGCAGGAAAATGCCAAGAGTGATTGGAAGGATGCTCTATGCTTCCATCTGTCTGCCCCTTCACCTCCGGTTCTTAATTCTTCATGATGGTTTTGTGTAAACACCAAATAATGGCAGGATTGGCAGTGTGCATTCCCTCGTGCATAACGAGGGGCTTGTGAAGTATTTGTGTTAGGGATAGTTTTAAATGCCTCTATTATTTGGACTTGCCTCGCCACAAACAATTGCAGTTTTTGACCACCAGAGAGACCTTGCAGTGAAGGGTATCGATTTTTCCAAAGGGATTTGAATGTATTTGTTAACAAGAAACATGCAAACCTCGCTTTTTTTTTTTTTTTCCTCTGTAACTGCATTCCTGTTCCTACATCAAGGAACAGATGACACATATTTTTCATAAAATATTAAGCAAGGGCAAACCATCTGATGACAGCACAAAAAGAGGCAGCTTTGCTTCCATCGCCCAGATGCTGAGAGTCATCCACTGTCAACTGGTTTGCTGGAGTTTTAACCATACCCAGTATTTGACCTTGAATATATTGCTTGTTATAGCAGTGTGAGAGAATGAAAATACACAAATGACACAGTGTTGCTAGGAAGGAACCAAATTATTAAATTAACCCAGCTTAGAATATTTTTGAAACTTTAAAAATAAAAAAAAAAACTAAAGTGCTGAGAGATTTTGGCCCTGAAGAAAAGAGGGAGACCTACAGACAGCCCTTTCTTCATGCTTCCTTGCTGTCAATCCAGTGCCTTCTCTCTCCCCACTTTGAATGTGTGATATCCCTCACTTGAGACCTGCTTCTGTTCTCAGCCAGACAGGCAGCAGCTCTGCCCTCATCACTGTGATGGATTTGTTTAGTGCCAGCAAAATGATGCAATTCTACCTATTTATTTTTCTTCCTGGCATGCTGAGCCCCAGTGTTTCTGGGGTATGTAATGGCTGCAGCACGGTATCTCAGCAGTATCATCTCTGCCAATTGCTGCTGCAGTATTTGTCTGTGTATATAAACCAAAGCTTCTCATGGGCTTTTCTGATTTGTGTGGAGTGTGCCTGTACGTGTTCAAATTCTGGAATATGCCATCCAGTTTATATGCTATCCACGTTTCAAGATCTCTTAACTGCTTCGCAAAAGGGAATCAAAATTGGCTTTGTTTCCACATTTCCTTCACAGCTAAATTCAGCAGAAGTGTACGAGGGCAGGAGGAGGAAAGAGAGCACCAGCCACCTCAATTTAGAGATACTGGCAAAAAAAAGCCTTGAATTTTATTAGAAAGTAACATATGCTCCAACTAACTTTCTTTCCACTGCACCTCATTCCCTTAATCATTTTTTTCCTTTTCTTCCCAGAAAGAGCCCCAGTGCTTTATCTCCTCATGGTTTTTTCCCTGACTCGTTCTGTCCATACATGGATGGTGCACCTTGCACAGAAACCAGCATTAAGCAACAATGTCTTTATGTTGCCATCTGGGAAGCTTGGTGCTTGGAACTAACGGCAGTGGCGTCAAGCAGCAGTCAATTTTGGCCCTTGTGCAGCATTGGATTTCGAATTGTTTATATAGAGGTAGGGAAGCACAATGTCTGGTTTCCAGAACTGGAAAAAGGGAGGCACAGGAAATTAAGGCACACAGCGAGTCGTGACAAAAGGAGGCTCCAAGTCCTCTGGCTTCTGTTTCTGCACCGTAATTACAGTGTCCTTTCTCAGGTTGAGGACAATGTGACGAGTTTTCCAAAAGTTTATTTCCAGCAAGACAAAGCTCTGATATGCCTTGTCCACCAAAATTTATCTGAAAGAAAGATAAGCATTCCTGAGGCTACATCGAGAAATAGACATATAAAAGTAATTTGAGGGTAGTGTGAAATAATACTTGGATAGAGTGCCAGGCTATGGGAGGAGAAGTCATGTAGCCAAGACTGACAAATGTAATCAGGATTCAGTGGCTCAGCTGTTACGAGACCAGATTTGGAGGACTTCTGCAGGTTGGTGAGCTCTAGAGAATAGAGCCTTTTATAATGAACTGGAGTAGCACAAAGCAGGCAAGCCATGGCTGAGGCTGTCTGGCATGGAATTAAATATTTATTTTTCGTAATGGAACAGTTCATTTGAAAGCTTTCAGCAGGAAATTCTGCTTTTTAAAGCTCAGCAAGAGCTACCTTGTTGCAGCTGAAAAGCAGAATTTCATCCTGAAATTTTTTGAACGGCAGCTCAGCTGTTTGGTGGGAGAGGTGTGGCTCTGACGGCAGCATTTAGCCCTTGGCAGTGATGAACCTGAAGCCAGCCACCACAGCACAAGTGATAAGATGGTAACGAAGGAGAATTTATCTTCTGACAACTCACAAATATGTCAAAGGAGACTGTTTTAGAGTCACAGCTGCCTTCTGGAGAAATCTTTAGGAATTACACTGTTGAAAGGAACAAGCAAGGCAAATACTTAGTGGGGTACAGTATGATCAAAGGAGTCAAAGTGGTTTCAAGAAGCAAACATCACACTTCAATGGCTTGAAGTCCTTCAGGGTTATGTCAACCAGAGAATTAAAAAAATACTAATAAATGCAGTAGATGGTCTTGTGTGAGCACTTTGATTTCTCAGACAACATTTGAGAAACTGTTCTGCCTCACAGGTTATTAATAAAAAAAGATATGAAGCTACAGACTAAGTGGAAAGTTGGCACAGTTTACTGGAAATTGGCTAAAGGGCAGGAAGCAAAGGGTGGCAGTAAAAAGCTAAAAGGAGATTAATTGGTGAGTGCTGCAGGGAGCAGTGTTGGGACCCGCTTTTTATTATTTACATATAAATTACTTGGAGGGTGGTATTGAAAGATCTCGTCATTTGCCAGCGAAGCTGCGCTGGGTAACACTGCGCATAAAAAGGGACGACACAGTTAAGAAAGGGCTTAATTTATTGAAGTAGCCGAGTTGATCAATAGTGCAGGCGAGTGAATGCGGGCTGTTGTTTGGCTCTAATTCCCTCAGGGCTGGCTGCTGAGGAGCACCTCAGGTGGCTGCAGGCTCACGAGTCACTCTGTTGTGAATGGTTTTCCAGCCGCAGGGACTTGCGTTGTCTGCCTCTTAAAAACAAACCTGGCAAACAAGCCACAGTGCCTTCGCAGAGCTGCTGTGGTCCTTCTCATCAGCCAAATGCAGGTTTTGTCCGGTGGGTAGATCCATTTGAAATGTAAATATAAAACCAGCCCACCTGTTTGTTCATTGCTTGCTTGCCCAGAGCATTTTTCTCGGCGCTCTCGACTGCATGTAGGTGAGCGGTATGAGAAACAAATATTTGGGCTGAAGAAAGGCATGTGTTATGTGACAAGCTGCATAACGCATGCTCAGAAAGATGCCATGTGTGGATGTGGGCTCTAGCAGTATTTATCCACTGGTACCTGTCAGAAGAGATCTGTAAGTATCAATCAGGATAAAATAAGATGTATCCCAATGCATATTGTCATGGATGTCTGTGCTACTGGGGTTCTGGTGCTCCTTCCTTATAGTTGATTTTTTTACATGTTCTGATTACTGAAGTCACATTTCCCTAGTTAACAGATCAGCTGCTCTACGTCAAGTAAGATGTCAGTGAATAGTAGAAGTATAGTGACCAAACTGGGCTCCTTTGAGGGCTACCCTGCTGCTCCAGAGAGGTGTTAAACAGTGAGAAAGCTTGACAGGGAAGTACAGAAGGGGCTGGTGAGCTTGGAGGAGTTGCTGGCGAGGTCCTCGGCACAGCACAGGAGGCAGAGGACAGAACACAGGTAACCCAAGGCATTTAGGGCAGAAGCCACAAGTTCTGTGGAGCACTATCAGGATTGACACCTGGCTAAAGAAAACAACGAGTCATGAGGGAAAGACTGAAGATTTGGGGTGGAATTGCTAGGAAATTTGTCAGGGGTGCAGCACTGGTTAAGAAAACCTCTGCACTGCCAGTTGGTGTCTGGCCAACCATCATCTGTACTAGCAGGGCTATGCAATACTAATTTTGTGGATATGGCTGTCCTAGTGTGTTGCTGCTGTGGTAACTGGAAGGCAGTCAAAGCTGCATTGCAGTGAACGTTTTGTTGCATATCTAACCTCGTATACAAGAATCTTATCTGCAGTTGTTCTAAGCTTGCTTCCTGTAAACTTGGCACTCTCTTTTCCCTAGCCTGGATATCCTTACTGCTCACCCCACTGCCCTTCTCTGTGCCTCTTCTGACCTCTAGTTTGTTCTCAGTGACACCCGTTTCCGGAGCTGCTCAATTCACAAAGCTTTTGCTTTTAGGAAGTAACTATCTTGTTCCCAGATTACTCATAAAACCAGTGATTGTTTGTGTTGTGGTTTTTTTTCCCCCCAAACTAAAATTGTTCTTTGTAAAATGATCTGTTCTTGGTGTTGCCCCAGCATTGTGCTACACCAAGGATTTGGACCATTTGACCTGTGGATTGGCTGCAGGTAGCTTTGATGAGTTTCTTAACCACCCCAGTGCTGCTCCCCAGTCAGACAAGATTGTTCATTTCAGGAGGATTCAAATCAATGATGCATGATCTTAGTTTCCTGCTGCCTTCTCCACCAGTGCTAAAAAAGAGGCTCTTGTGGTATAATGTGTACTTTGCCTGGGTGGGAGAGCCATGGTAGATGTGTTTTTCATAGCGCTGACGTTCGAAGCTTGGTCGTTCCTCTGAGGGATTTGCTGCTGAGTCCATCCCTGAGCATTAACCCTGATGCTCTCCTAAGTATTTGCCCATACCCATGAGATCTGACCAAAATATGTGGTGCTTATTGATGGCTGTGTTGGCCAACTTACCCTACACACCCTAGTGATTTCCAAGTTGAAACAGTGGGCTGTTACAGACTGAACTAAATCTTTGGAAATGGGGACTATGACAGCTACTGGTTTGTGTGCAGTGGGCTTGAGATGAGAGCTGTGCTGCATACCGGGATCTTTTCTATAACAGTATTCCTACTCAGTCCGAATAAGGAGATATGCTCTAATGAAGAGACTATCTTGCCTTGACTTTAATCCTCTCCAAAGTCCTTATTCAGCTGCTACCTTAGCTAATGAAGTGAAGGTTACATTTTACAAATGACCTTCTTGTGCTTCTGAGTGAAAGGCGAACAAGTAAGGATTAGCAGTCAGGTCTAGGTGATTTTTTTTTTTTAATTTTTTTTTTTTTTTTCCTCCAGTACTGGTTGCAATCTCATAAAATCATAATTATACTAAAAGGTCCAGGCATTTTATGTGCATTGCCCGTTCTATGGCTCCTAAGGGGAGAATGCACCAGGAGGGAGAATAAAACAGCTCATATTTTCTAGTTATGCCAAATGCTTGTTCCGAACAAATTTCTTGACTGCCACTGTTGTTAGTGGAGCCCAAGGCCAGAGCAGGGTGCGTGACGAGGTGCACCATTTCCAAACTTCAGTACAGATGATCATTTCCACCTGTCTGCCTTGCCAAAGTTGTCACACTTCTTTCAAACTGTGGTTCTTGCTGTGGTAATTAAAGTGCTCTGTGAGTGCTTCGTAATGACTCCCCATTGCAACCTGGAAATTGCTGGCGGTTTGTCAGCTGGAATACAGTGTGTGCTGGAAGGAGAGTTACACCCAAATAAAGGCTTGGTTTAAAACACTTGCCATGACTTTTCCTTGTATTCTAGCTCAGCTGATGGTCTCCTGGTTGTCCCCTACGCCATGTCTGGCCCCTCCACTCCTGGCTTTCCCCAGCCTAATAGGGAAGAGGACAGTGGAAGTTTTTTAAAGGCAGGGTGTTAGGGAGTTGCGAGCAGCACTGGTCAGCCTGACTGTGGATGCAGACTGCTGAGGGGAAGCCTGTGGGTATTCCAATAGTGTGGCTAGGTGCGGGGGTTCACACTTGTGCAGATATTGAATTGAGCTTTACCTTCTGAACTCCTTACAGATACACAGAACTGAGCAGGTAAGCAGATTTTCACCATTTCCTAGAACTACTCACTTGCTCAGGCCTAATTCTTGAGTGCAGCAGCTGCATCAGGTCTAGAAAAGTGAATGTGTTTTCTCCTGCCACACAGGCATTTCCAAATATGCAATTTATCTGGCAGAGTTAAATGGGTCTGGACAAATAGTGAAAACAATTATTTGTGAATATTTTATTAGACGGTATCAAAAATTCATCAAATAAATTATTCAGCTTCCATATGACTAGTCCTGCCAATGATAGGGAAGAGCCTCACACACCAAAACCAGGCTGCTGGGTGGGGGAGGCTTCAGGCACTGCTGGCGGCAGGTGTCTGCTAGTTCCTGGCTTAGGAACACTTGCATCCACCCTGGCTGGGGTTAGCGCTCGAGCCATGCTGGGCCAGGCGGGAAGGGTTGCTCTCTCAAGGGCCAAAGTGGAGACAGACCTCAGCACAGCTGTAGGAGAGGTGTTTCAGTGCCCTGGCCAAACCTGCTAACTCACAGCCAAGCTCAGCAATGTTTCACAAGCAGGTCTGGCAGTCTCCTCCTTCATGGATATCTTTTGTTTTGTATTGGTTTTTGATTTAGGTGAGAGTCTATGACCTCCTGCAGTATGAGCATGGGCCAGATGATGTTCTGATCCTAGCTACTGATGGACTCTGGGATGTGCTGTTAAATGAAGAAGTGGCAGAAGCTGTCACTAACTTTCTACCAAACTGTGACCCTGATGATCCCCACAGGTTCGTTCTCACTCTTGATTTTCTAGCTTCTCTGCAGAAGAGCACGTCTGGTAATGTATTTTTGTAGAAAGTATGGTATGAATAACATTCACTAAATATGCAACACTTATACAAATGTTGTCTTCTAAGTTGTATGGAGCCTCTGCAAGCAAATTTGAGGGGTTTGGCCAGTGGGAGTGTGGATCTGTTATAACTAAGAATTGCCTGCCTTCAAAGAAGTAGTTATGGGATCATGGTATCTTGGCATAAGATCCATTTTGTTTGCTGTACCAGGTCCTGTGGAAACTGTAGGAGGCTGAGGTCTTACAAGAACATGGCAACAGATGTCTGTCTCCAGCAGTCACAGGTTTTCACTTAACTCTCCTCTGGATAGTCCCTTAACACTAGAGATTGTTTCTCACTAGGACATCATCAGCATCTCTCTCTCACTCTCTATGTTTGCATGTATAAATACTGCACAGGGATCCTTGAGGTCCCTTCCGACCTGGCATTCTATGATTCACAGTGTGCTTCCCACTCATTCCTGGTCAGGCTGCAACCTTTAAACCCAGGTTCAGTAGGGGATGCTCAGTGCTACTGGCTTCAGGACAGGTGTGGTGACAAAATAGCTGGAAATAGGTAGAAAGTCTGAGTCTATTTCATTTAGTCGGATTCTGTTTCATTTCACAATTTTAACCTCCTCCTCTTCATTTTCCCCTGTTAGTTGATGAGTTTCCATCTTTAAGACATACCATCAAGCAAACTAGCTCCCAAACAACTAGCTAGAGCTCTGTCTGCCTTGAGTCCATCAGTCTGTCTGCTGTCTGCAGTCTGTCAGTGTCGCTGTGAATTAAAACATTACGCTAGAGATCAGAAGTCTCTTGCTTGTAAAAGAGAGGACTGAAAGTGGAAAGAGCTTTATCCTTCCCTAGGGACTGTTCATGAAAGAAAGTCTGTGTTGTTCCTGAATTCAGGCCTGGCTGTCACTGTCTTCTGCCCTTGGCCTAGGGCTGAAAGTGGGGAAAAGAGCTTTTATCCATCCCCAGTTGGCTTGCAGAAAGCAGAGCTTTAGAAACAACCTCAGGGGTATCTCAGCAGCCAAGTGAAAACACACAGGACGATGTGACACCTCAGGTTACAGTTCTTTAGATGTGGTGACTCTGGAGGACATCAGGAAACCCACCTGAAAATGCTTGTTGTTTCTCATGTTTCTAAGTGGTCATCTTCACAGGGCCAGCCCTTTTCTCCATCAACAAACAAGGAAGATAAATGAGTGCGGACACCCTGACAACCGCTGGGTTTTTAAAATGAGAGCGGCTCCAAAGTAACTTGTGAGCAGTATTTTCTTGCCCTGACACTTAACGAACTTAGAATGCAAAAAGAGGTTTTGCTGCAAGCACTCAATCGGCAGGAGAACAGGCGATTAGCATGAAGCTGCAACTGCAGTATTTTGACCTTCCCCACCTTCTCACACCGAAGAGAAGATGTGGTATGAATGACAGGCAGGGCTGTAGCTGCTTCAGCAAGACATGGAAGTGTCTCTGCCCTCTCTCTGGGAGGAGATCAGGCAGGATTAGCAAGGGGCACTTCCAGGGCATCTGACTCTGTGCTATGCATATATGCCATTAATTTAAGGTAGGAGAAGACAACCCACACAATCTGCTTTCAGTTATTTCCGAGCACTATTCCAAGGTGCTAGGAAGCTTTCGCTCTCATTTCTGCACCCCTGAGTCTCCTCTTGCAAAGGCACCTGATACAGTGTAAGACCTCTGTCCTGCTCTATCTCCATTCTTACCTAGCAATTGGGAAAGATTGACTCTTTCTGCCATCCTCACCGGTCCTGTCTCTGTTGGGAATACAGTCAGGGTGTAGTGTGTCTGTCTTGTTTGTTTTGGTCTTTCCAAAGCTGCTGTTGGCCACCACATTTGCTGCAGTAGGAATGGGAATTCTTTGTCCGATCTTTTGATTTTGACTTGTTAGGTTGAGTAATTTTCCGTCCATTATAAAACACTTGTAGAAATCAGAGATGCTAAAGGGAAAAAATGGTATTTTCTTTGTCTCATTTAGATTTGTTTGTGCTGGTTTAGCCTCAGTAATTGCAGAAGATTAGTCTCTCTCTGTGCCAGTGGGAGTACAACACACTCCAGAACTAGGCCTGTTGTATTATGAGTTAGAACAAACACGTTTATTAGTGTTTGACCTACTGGTCTATGAATGGACATCTGAACTGAAAATTAATTTGTTCTTTTAAGTAACTTTGTACCAGGTCATTTAGAGTCTTACAAATAGTTGTGGTAAGACATTTCTCATGCCTGCTTGCAAAAGGTAATTAGAGCAGTCCCTCATATAGTTTACAATGATATTTATGAAAATTACCTTCGTGGAATTGCTCTTGCTGCTTGCTTGTAAAGAATATTTAAAGGGTTTAAAGTACTGTGTGAGAGGTTTTATGTAATTACTTCACAGTGGTCCAAATGAGGTATAACTAATGAATTTACAATAGCATAGCAGCTCAGATTGTGGAGCTGTGTTCATTCCTCTCACTAGTTGGTGACAGGAAAATCTTGTTTGCTGTATTATCAGTCTTATATTTAAAGGAAATGTTATCCCAGAAAATGTCAGGTTCTGTGACAGGTGTTGTGACACAGTCTGTGGTGAGGTGATCAGCTGGAAACATAAAATCTCTAGGGACACAAGAAACGTGTGAGAATGTAAGAGACTTGCCCCCTGAGTTTGGTAATGTGGTCTTCTTGTGAACCTACCTGTGGAGCAGACCCTGGATCTGCCTGACCCAGTAGCCTACTTACTCTCTGACAGCAGCATATTTAAGAAAAAAAAAAAAAAAAAGAAAGAAAAAAAAAAGAGCTAGAGAGGAAGATTTTAGAGCTGCAGAGTACTTATGTAATTAGCTCTTTGTGGAACAATATCGCTCCCATTTGAATTAGAAGTCATTATAGCCTGATGGATAAGAGCTTACAACCCTCAGCAATGCTCTTGGGACTCTCTCCTGCTGATATTTACTGTCGGAGCTGTGAGTGTTTCTTACCCACAGAAAAACATCTTTGAATCCTGTCAAACGCAGCATGTGCCTGGGCATCTCCAAGTGCAGGGAGAGCAAAGTCCCCAGGTCTGTCTTCACCCAGACATGCAGACACAGCCTCAGGAGATTTGGGCAGCGGTTGATGGACACAGACTTGATTAGAGAACGGTTCTTCCATACAGGCTGCGATGGAGTGAAGAAACTGCAGTGAAGCTCGATTTCTTAGCCCACTCATTTCTTACGGGTATTGTGACAGACAGAAGCATGAAGGAGACCTTGAATGAAGAACAGGTGGTAGCAACACACTGCTGCTTTCCATACATCTTCTCTCTGAAGAGGTATGAAGATAGAGGAGCATGACTCTTGCTCATTTCTTTCATCTGCAGTTATGCAGGTTTACCCATTGACCTTGAGAATTTTTTATTTCTCATCCTCCCTCCTGTCCTTTCTTGTTTCCTCTGACTCTCTCTCTCACACTAGCTAGAGATTTATGAGGATGCTGGGGAGTTTTTCCACCTCTGCTGGGTGTGGGAAGATAAGAAGCTACTCAGACAGCAGCACGTTTCCCCCACTGTCACCATTTCTTCCTCAGTACTTTCACTGATCAATACCGAAAGCTTCAGCAAAAGGAAAAGAAAACATACATATTTCTTCTTAAAACACAAAAGTTGTATTCCAGCGAGGCTGTTCATTAGGAGGAAGTGGATACTTTAAAACTACTTCAGCACTTCTCTAATGCTGTCTCCAACAGCTGAATCCCAAGTTCACAGCACTGTCGAATAAAGCATTCAGTAATGGACTGCTGCTGCTATTCATCTCCAGGTACAAGAGACTCGTCCTATCTCCCCTAGTGCCAAGTTGAACAGCATCGCTTCAATTCAGCTCTGCACAAGGAGAGGAATATGTTACCTCGCTGCTGCCTTCACCTATTCCACTTCCTCTGCTTCGATGTGCTGGTTTTCTTGTATATGTCACAGTCTGTCTATGAGAGAATTTCTGATTTATTAATTTATTTTTTTTATCTTGCCTTCTCCAAACGTTAAGCAGGAAAAGCTTACACAATCAAGAGCAATACTGATTCCTTTATGGTCTTTAGATATGGGGAGCCCTTGTTAATTAAAGAAATGAGGTAGGCAACGTTTTCTCACAGAAAGATGTGTGTTTTCTTCTCCTGAATTCTGACAATAGCCGAGAAATCCTTGGGAAAGACATTCTAGCCAAAATTCACTCAGCATCAGACATGCTGTGAATAAATATTCCAATTTCTCACTTGCCACATTTAGTCCTTTTGTTCCTTAGCCCTGCATCTGATTTGAGAATTTTTGGGAACAGGGAGCGCAAGTATGTACATTTGGGTCTTTTGCCCTTAGAATATACGATTTCTTGTTGCCTCAGGATAGTACAGGCGGTGCATCTTGTTACATCCTGCTGTTATAGCTTGGGGTCACAGGTACAGACTTATCTCAGAACATGCGGACAGTGTGCACGTGTGTGTGCAAATGCATGTGTTAGAGTTCATGCCTTGAGACCTTCTCTTATTGCTAAAAGTAAATCTTTTGTCAAAACTAGTGAGGGCTGGAAATTTTATCACTCAGTACCATCAGGAGCGGGGGGTGTATTGCTTCTTTACAACATTACTTGGGTTTAACATCAAACCTTTGGGTAGTCAAATGTTGGTTTCATCTTTCTAGTAGAGCAAATAAAACTGTTCCTGTTTCAGAAGAGTCATTTGAGTTTAAGACACCAAACCTATAGAAACAAAACAATTGCTTTTGTTTTTTTTTTCCCTTCTTTTAGCTACACATAGTGAATAAAGTCTTTACCTATAGAAATTATCATTTAAGAATGCATTCTCTGGTGAAAATTTCTGAGGTTAGAGGAATCCTGGATACTCAGTAAACTCCTCCTCCCCCACTTCTGATCTATGCAGATACTCAAGTATATGGAGATACTCATATACTCTTCATTGCCGTGTCCCAGATAGGATCTGAGCAGATAATTTCTGGCCAAGAAAAGGGGGTCTTGAAATGCAAACCCTTCTTGTCGTTCCAGGTTTCTGGAAACTATAGACAGTGCTTTGCTTCTGATGGCCTGTATGTTTTGCTTGTTAGAGCACCACATCATCTTGGAGGCAGATGCTTAACACTTTTGATAAAACATAGTGGATTTTTCCGTGTTGATCTTTTAACGGTTTGATTAATTTTTAATTATCAAATCATAGAAAAGCTTGCCTCCAGCCAACCAAATTTAAAACATCTCAGCCAGGTGTTGGACTGATGAAGAATGTGTGACAGTAGCTGTTCACCCTTAATGAGAGTTCTTTCAGAGGAAACTTCTGAGTACACAGATGAGTTGATGTAGTAACATCAGGTAAAATGATAAGGGAGAACATGTTGGACACAGGACAGAACTTGATCATGCACCACCTTTTAGAGTCTTGACACCTTTCTGTCCCCAAGTAGCATCTGTTATTTTTTCAGGGCAGAAAATAACTCCCATAAATCCAATGCCACTCAGCCCAGTACAGTCTGGGAGTTTTGACGCAACATGAAGCTTGGTGTTTCACTAAATTAAGCACTTAACGACTCACATTCACACAGTTTTCATTGAACTCATAAATGTGAAAGAACTGTGGGAATCTTATTAATCTGGCTGTATTAACTGTAAGTTTCCTTTTCCAGTTTCAGAATAAAAGAGATTTAAAAATCATTCCTACAGACAAGGAAAAATAGACAAGTTGGTCTGCTTGGTTTAAAGTGTAATTTGGATTTTATTTTTAGTGTTCTATTACCTGCTTTCAAATTACTTTCTTCATTATAGTTTGTCTCTGAAATAGCCAAGCCATGTTTGCTTACCTTCAGGTGTGTCAGTGAACAAGGGTGTAGTTTTCAACAGCAAGCAGTGTTATTTATTTGGGATCCTCAATTTTTCAGACTACTGCTAGAAAGTCAATTTATTAAGACAAGTGTGTTAATATTTTTCTGAAAACTGATGAAGTCGAGCACCCAAAATGACCAGTGACTTTTTGATCAATTGATGCCTGTCAAATACCTTTAAGTTCTGATGGAGGATCTGTCACTGAACTGGAAGGGGTTGCTTTGTGGGTGTGCTGTGGTTTGCGTTTCTCCTGCCTGCTTCTAAAACACTGGGAAGCTTGTCCTTGTAGCTCGCAACGGTAAATTTGGCAGGCTGTGAAAACCTCCTTTCCTCACGAAGACAGGCACTCCCTGGCTGTATTCTGCCTTTTCCACAGGTACACGCTGGCGGCGCAGGACCTGGTGATGAGAGCCAGGGGAGTGCTGAAGGACCGAGGCTGGCGAATATCCAACGACAGGCTGGGCTCTGGAGACGACATCTCTGTCTACGTCATCCCTTTAATACATGGGAACAAACAGTCATGAAAGTAGCATCAAGAGTGGTTATAGGATGGGGATCATTTTGGGAAGGGCCTGTAAGAGACAATATGGTTTTGGTGAACTGACCAGGACACTTCCAATTGATGTAATCTATTCAAAACTAATGCTGGAGGGGTATTTTTCTGCCCGAAAGGTAGGGCTCTGCACATATACTGTATATGATAAAAGATAACCCTTAAGATTATAATTTCCCTATAGAAATGGTTTTGGTGCTTAACAGGAATGGGATTTAAATGCTGCTAGCATATTATGAATTCTGTCATCCCTCTGTGTGGGGAATTAATTTTTTTTCTCAGTTTACTGTGTAGCTTGGAAGAGCCATTTCAGTTGTGAAAGTTGGAGTATCAGAAGCCAAGAAGGCTCTTGAAATCTACCCCTAAATATTCAGAAGGTGACTTGGGTCACATCTCATTTAAAAATGATTATATATATACATATATGAAACTCAAGAGTTTTCTTCTGTAAAAAAGTTGCATTCATGACTTAACTATGGACAACTTCAAACTTGCGTAATCCTTTGAACTCCCATTTTCCTCTCCTGTCTCTTCTTCAGTAGACTATACTCCTGTATTTTAGTAGGAAAACTGGAATTGTTTTCAGTGTGACTGCCTGTGTATGCAGCTGCAGGTGTTTGCAGCACCTGCAAAATTGTCCAGGAGAAACAGGTCACAGTCCTATATGGCAAGATTATTCTGGTATGAGGAGTTATTTGTCAAGATTTCCTGTTGTGTACCGTGATTATACAGGGCGCGCAAATTTAGCTTCATGTGATGTTTACCTGGAGGCCACGGTTTCTTTGGGATCAGAGATTTTCATTCACTGAATGGTTTTGTCTACTTTATCCTGTTGAAAGGATCCCTGACCATACAGCTTTTGCATCACTTGGGATTCGGTACATTTATTTGAGCTCCTGAATGTATTTACAGTTGCATTCCTCCTTGAAGTGGTGGTATTGTTCTCATTATCAGTTTGGATACCCAGGTAGTGATCTATTTAAAAGTCCTTTCGCATCTTCCTTGCCTCACTTATTATTCAGTATACCTTTGCCTGCTGGACTTGGTGATCAGAAAGTGACAGCTTATAACTTTCTGTCCTCCTGGTGTTGAGGACTGTAGTCAAAGATCAAAAGATCACTGTGATAGATACAAGCCTTTGGCCAGCTTCAGCAGCTTTTTTCTTAGCAGTGATAAATCAATTTAAATAAAGAAAATCTGAGTAAAACATTATCAGAGTGAAAGCAGCAGTCCAAGAAGGAAACAAGTGAGCAAATCTGTGGCTTAACCTGGCTGCCTTTTCTTCAAGCAGGCAGCTCTCTTACTTCGTTAGCAGGAATTGAATTAAAAACAGAATCAGAGGGTTTTAGAGCATAAGCTTGTATATTGGCTGTGGAGCCAAGTTCAGCCATCTTCTTCTGGAGCTGCTTAACGGGTTTGTACTTCTTAGATGGCCAAAAGACAGAGAACTGACGTAATTGTAGGACAATGACCAGGCAGCTCACAACTGTCGTGTCCTTTCCAAAGGAGAAAGAGGACGCTGCGCCCTTTGCAGACTTTCTCCTGAACAGGTATGGCCTAGGCCTTGCCAGTTTTGTAATTTATGCTGTGTTATGTGAACACAGCGCGGCCTGTGTGCAGTAGAGCTGCCCAGATGCTTGATTCGATCGCATCCAGAAGTACATGTTCAACAGTCTTGGTGGATTTAAACTACCCTTACTCTAAATTTCTAGACCCAGTAGGAGCTTCAGGTCGAGAGCAAGTAAAGCAGAGAGTGTAATGGCTCAAGCATGCAGTAAACTGCATGATTTTAGCCTAAAAACGCTTCCGTGCATTCCCCAGTGCCTGCATGTGAGAAAGCAGTGCAGAACACCAATGTTTTGTATTCTAGAGCTTCAACATAAATCAATGGCATATCTGATTATGTGCTGTCATGCTTTATCTAGGGTTTTTTTTGTTGGTTTTTGGTGTTGGTTTTTTTTCATTTTACCTCTTTTTCTGTGTGAAAAGAGAGGTTTCGAGTCTAGAATATTTTTCACATGGCCCCTATATGTTTTAAAGTTTAAGCAAGAGGTCTTCTCTTGCACTTCTTTTTGGCCTAATAAACTTGTAAACATGCTTTTTGTTCGCTATGTAACTCCTGTTATCTCTTTGCAAATGCAAGTATGTAGTTCTCTAGCAATTCAGATCCTGTTTCACAAAGAAACTAATGCTGGCAGTTCCAGCAGAGTCATCTGAACAGCAAAGCAGCTGGTACTTGCTGGTACCAACTGCAAGCCTGAGTTGAATATTTCAGTGCTCATGCATTTTTAGTTTTCATTATTTGGTAACATGGTGTCAAGACAGAAACCAGTCATTATAAAACCACTGAGTGCAATGTGGTGGAAATAAATTTCGAGTGTAGCATTTGCCAGCATTTAAAAGTGAAACGTCAAGGCAATGGAGAATGCACCTTCTCATTCAGGGATGTTTTTAAATGCATTCCTGGAGAGATGGGCTAGCAGAGCGCATGTCTTGGTGGGAGCAAACTGGCTGGTGACTTCTCAGAGCAAAATCTTGTGGCCACTGGTATTCGTGAATCAACCTCCACTATGTTTGTTGTTCACCTGAGGTGTTGCTGTCAGTCAGCCTGCTTCTCCGCAGCGGCTGGGCCCAGCTGTCAGCCTCTCTCCTGGAAAGGGCAGAAGTATAGTTGCAACAATTAGTATCCATTAGCGTCAATTAATAAATTCTGAGAACTTTAAAGAATAATAAAAAGTTTCCTACTCAGATGTACATGAGTGAAATTATACTGTGATGCTTTTTGCTTTGCCTTTTTACCAAGTACCTGTTACACATTTGCGTGCTTGCCTCCCTAGAGTGTCTCTGGTACATCTCTGATAACTCTGCGTTAGTACCTGGGCTTTCACTTCTATCTGCTTTCAGTAGGAGCTTCTTGCGCATCTGCTGTGGTCTGTGCTCTGCTTCAAGGCAGTGTATAAATACATACACACACACACCAAAGCCTCAGATAAATAGGAAGCAGGAGTCATTTGTTGGGGAGGTATCATGTGAGAAGCAAGAATAATTAAAAGCATTTCTAATTCCCTTTTTAGGTTGAATTATTTCGGGAGTCACAGCATTAGAAACGACTGATGGCAGGGAGGAGCCATGGTGCGCAAGTACCATTTTTCAGGTAGGCACAGAATGGATGTTGCTATGTGCAGACTTGCAGCTGCTCTAAAGCTCAGTGAAGCTCCTGAGTGAGGAGCAGACAGCTCACCTCCTCAAACTGGAGCAGATTAGGCACCAAGTCCAAATTTTAGAGCCTTGATGCATCATCTTAGGTACTGCCTGATGCTGGCAGTGCCATGGGTTTTTTTGCCAGTGAAGTTCCCTTTAGTATCCAAACCTGTTTAAGCCTTAGCAGCAAGGAACCTCCTTCCTGAGTTGCACCAGTATTCATGTTGCTGTCATACTCTTCTGTGTCTTTGCCTGTACAGAGGCACTGCTTAGAAAGTCAAACAAGTCCTTGACCTTCCATAGACAACAGCAAGGAAAGGAGGTCGTGCATCCTATATTTCAGGGTAGCTGACAGTGTAACACTGTCTTCTGGTGCCTAGCCCAGCCCAGTTTCTAGAAACTCAAAACCAAGAAGCTTCTGCCAGCCTCCTGTGAATACCCTTGCAGAAGGTAGTACAGCCATTTTGGACATTTTTCTCTTGCACTACAGCCTAAAATCTTTTTTGTGTAACTTGATGAAGAAGGTAGGTAGGTAGAAATTTCATTTACACCTTAAGTGAGATACACAACCATCTTTTGATATGTTAAGGCAATGATAACTTCTTGTGTGAACACAACAAAAGTGTATTGCCTGAGAGGGCTGATATTGAGTAGCCTCATGCTGGAGAGGGAGAGAATTTTTTTTTTTTTTCATAAATTCTGAAAAACAACAGGGCTAATAAGCTAAAGGAAAAGAGGTCAGAGTCTGCTGTTATAAATGGATTTCCATGTTAAAGTTACTTCCATATTAAAATATGACAAGAGGGGTTGGGTAAGGTACAGTCAACTCTGTGCCTTCCGAGATATATTTGAAGAACTGCACTTGATCTTTGGACAGATTTTGGCTTTGATCTTTTGCTAGATTTTGAAAAACACTACATGCGCCAAGCAACTCTTGCTATGTTTCTTCCTCCCTCAGTATTTTGTTTTTATTTTACATTTTATGTGCAAATATTTTCCACATTCTTGTATCAAACATGAGTTGCAAACTGTGTGGAATTGCTGTTCCTCTCTGACATTTTTGGTGTGTAAATAGTTTTCCTCCATGTGTCCTAGATGAAGATATAGTGATGTGGCTACCATAGAGAGAGTGACCAAATGATGCTGTAACTGTGCTGCTGTATTTCTACCAGTGATGTACTTGAAGGAGGATGCCCTTGTCCACCTCCACTCTCATTCTTTTTTCTTTTTCTTCCTCCTTTTTTTTTTTTTTAAACCGTTGCTGCTGGTGTTCTTTCATAGGTGTCTTATTTTGGTTTGGGATATATTTTAATTTTTTTTATTAGCGGCTACCTTTTTCTTTCCTTCATTGGATAAGTCATCTTGTTTTGAGATCTTTACAACTGTCTAGATTTTATATGTCCTGAAGAATGGAGGACCTGCTGGAGGAAGATGTTTTGGACCAATGTACTTCTGCTTTGTGACTGTGAAATGTTAATCTTTTTGTAACCTAAGAACAAAAAAAATGTTTAGTAAAGGGATATATTTTGTGTTTTTTGAAACTTTTCAGTGCAATGAACAAAAGAGGAGGATGCTGAAGTGTATGCGCAAAGTTTTAAAATAAAATTTTAAATTATATATTACATATATCCATTTATATCTATAACTATTATTTTTCTGCCTTTGTCCTGAAGAGTACCTTAGTGCCTGTGTGTATTACTAATTGTGCAAAACGGACGAGTAGCACACTCTGCTTTACAAGGGAGTGGATGATTCACAGACAAAAAGTCTCACTCTTGATTTAATGAAGTAAATCCCTAGAAGGTGCATTAGCGTGGGAGTTGATCTGGAAGAGTTCAGCTGTAGGATAACTGTGAGAGCCGTGTGCTGCCATCAGATTATGATTCATTGCTGAGGCTGCCAGTTGCCATGTTCTGACACAATGAAGAGCTATGCAAAGTCATCAGCTCTCTGTGGCATGAGACGTTGGGTGTAATTTTTGAAATGACAACATAATTGGAATGAGTTTTCCCTCATCCTCAGGTCGTTAAGAATCACTATCTCAAGTTCTGCTCTAAGTTTATGTTAGAGTAAAACCAAGGATGAATTCATAGGTTCCACTAAAGCAAGCTGTCATGGTTATTTAGTAACCAAAGACATTTTTGAAGGTACTGAAGATTCAGGAACTAACACCAACCACTTTGCATTGTACCAGCGCAGAGCCACGGACAATGCCCATCTAGGTTGCCAGTGGGAAAATGGGAGCTGGGCATGTATCTACTGTTCATATCTTTGGAATATTACTTGTAGCACAAGTGGTTCTCAGTTTCCTACTTCACCCCTTAGTAGACGAGCAGTGAAAACATTTGTTCTAGTGCTACCCCAGTTTTTAAAATGCTGCATGTGCCAGTTGTGTTCACTGAGCATAACGGAGAGTGCGAAGAGAAGCGATTTGTTACGTTCACTCTGGTTCTTCTCACTCTCCCGTTAAGAAGTCCTACAGTTTATTACTGCACTCTGACCACTGTGTCAAGTTTAAAATTGCTGTGCAAATAAAACTTCAGCACAGCTTTGCCTGGCTCACCGGTGTCAGCTGAATAAGTAAGTGTTGGTAGCACGCAGTGACGGGGAACTGTTGCGTGTCAAGTCAACCTAAAGGAGCTTGCTCCACATCATCCTCTTGCTTTCATATCTTTTATGCCCTGAATTCTGTAAGCTTGTAGGTCAAGCAAAGGTTGCTATTTTTTTAAATTTTTTTTTCCAGGTGATAGATGCTACTCTTTGAATTTGGACATCCGTTTCTCATTCCTTTAGGCAATAAATCGGTGCTTAGCCAAATAATATATTCGTGGTATTCTACTGAATCTGCTCAGTTAACTAAAGCAACATAAGGGAACGATCTCAGTAAGTTATTATATTTTGTACAGTTTCTGTAAAACTGAGGCCTGAAGTTTCATCTTCTTAATGTATCCTCATAGAGCAATGTACCTTCACAAAAAGTTTACTACTTTATGCTATTACACTGCAGCTTTTATTGATTCCAGAGTTTCTCTTGTGCTTTCCAGGAAGGCTTATATAAACGAAAGTTACTGCACATCCTGTTCTTGTTAGAAAGAAGGACAAAAGCTTTTTTAAAAAATCCTCCACTTTGCAAAACAAAGGATGCCATAATTTTTTAGGGAAATAAAATGATTTCAGGAGAAATTGTGCTTTGAGGACAAGACTAGTAAAAAGGAATATGGTCAATGTAGATAAAGTGTGTCTACAGGTCGGTAAAGAACATGTGATTTTGCAACTCAATAATATAAGAAAAATTAATCATAAATTTGAAGCTGCAAAAATAGTCTACAGCATTCTGCCACAAAATGCTGTGGGAAAGGGTCCCCCCTTTCAGTAGAAAAAATAATTAGGTCTTTACTGCAGCTAATTTAAGACTGATTATTTAGCTGCAAAGACAGATGAGATGTCTGAAACTTCGTGAAGTTGAGGCCACTTAAGATTAAAATAACATTCTTTTTCTTTGGTGTATTAGTGCAGAGCTTCTCAGCCTTTAAAGAGTCAAGATGTCCCTTATATTTACCCCAAGCATTTATTCCCTTAAGCAATAGAAGACAATCCCTTGTGGTGTTCTGTAAAGAGGCACTACAACCAGCTGTAATGGTTTGGCATCATCCCTGAGCTTCACAATCATCCCTGGATTTACCAATCTGTTGGTTGGGTTTTAGGCTTGTCTGGCAGATCAAGGCCTTTCCTAACAGGCTGTACTCCAGCAGAGCATCTTTCCACTTCATTTATGCTATAAGTGCAGTTCTTCCTTCCTTCTCCTTACGGTGTTCCTCTGATTTAAAACATTTTGGCATAGTTAACTGCTGTTTCAGACATGCCACTGAGTCATTGGCCATCCACCTCCCCTCACTGCTCACTTCCTATAGGTGCTGCTCACTTCCTATAGGTGCTGACAGACAGCATCACCAGCAAAGCAGGATTCACTGCAGGAATCACTGGTAGACAAAGGGAAGCCCCCGTAGAAAGGGAAGTTATTTCTTCATTAACCTAACATTGCTCATTAGCTCAAAACAAAAAGTTCCATGTGTGTAATATGTTGATTCTCCTATTTAAAAGCAGAAAGTGATGGTTTTAAGTTGATTTTAGAAGGTGCTACTTTGTGAGCTGCACTTTCCCCAGTTCCTTGGGCCAGTTATTCTCCAGGGAAACTACTTCTCAGCAACTGAGGAGCTGGTTGGAAAATCTGAAGGTTGTCACATAAGCTCAGATGCAGCATTTAGCTTCTGATGTGACAGTCATTGCTTATTTCTTTAACTAGTGCTACAACTATTTGGGGACCTGAAATTTTGCTATTTTTACTTTAGGAAGGTAAGACTTAAGAATGTGGAAATTCTGCAAGATATCCATGAGTAAAGTGACAAGAAAAGATACGGTTTTCCCAGGAGAGTAAACCGTTAAAGACAAATGACTAGGCAGCCACCTCATCAAGTAGCACAAATTGTTCCTAAACAGAGAGCATGTCTCTGCCCAGTATAAGATTCAGTAAAGCTCAGGGATATAAAAGCAACTGGCACACCTGCAGTCGTTTCAGTCTCTTCAAAGATTTAGACTGACTGCCCATCCAGATCTCTTAAATGTGTGTTAGTTTAATTTTTAATCCTGCAGCCCGTTGCAGCTGGAGCGCCTCAGCGGATGTGGGCTGAGGCAGCTGTTTCACGGTACAGTGCAGCATCACAGCACGTACCGGGATGGGGAAGGGGAGACAAGAAGCGGCCAAATCCAGCTGCAGTGCTCCAGGATCTAGAAGCAGACAAACCAATTACTCAAATAGGAAACTGCCAAAGAATGTACAAAGAGTGGGGAGCTGCTACATCCTTAAGCAGTTTAGACCTTGATTCTGAAAGACCCTCTCATCTCCACAGTGTGCCTGTTTACTTTTGTTCCTGGGTTGGTACCACAGCTAATTGCACTAAATGTCTTATTTCTTACCGTCCTCCAGCTTTCCCTAGAGCTTTGTCAGCCAAATGTCAGCTGCATCTCATCTAGCTGAGATCAAGGTACTCCGCAAACAAGCTCCTAATACAAACTTCTTATGCTGCATTTTCTGAGGATTTCGTTCACTTTGCTCCCAATTAAAAGAAATAAATTTACCTTGCTGGTCTTTGCACCCTTTCTTAGTGCTTGTTTTCCACCAGCACTCTTGAATTTTGCATCTGGGAGTTTAGAATATCTTAGAAGAGCTGGAACGTCATTCTTACCCCTCCTCTGCTTGAGCACCAGCATAGAAGCAGTTTAAATGAGGCAGACAAGAATCAAAACACACCCTTCAAACTTAGTCTCATGTCCAGACACAAAAGTATTTTATGAATGGGAAAAATATTAAACACAATGCTCAGACAGTAAATCATGCTGTGGTTACATTTTTCTAAGAATGGTGTTTTAGGGAAGGTCTGTGTAGCGCCAAAGGAAAATAAAAAACAACACAAACAGAAAAAAAAAGCAGGGGAGGAAAAAAAGATTTACAGTTATGTAAAATTTCCTTGCAGTGCTTCTCTGCTACTGTTCCTGCAAGACATCCCTGGTGCTGGCTTCACTAGGTAAGCAGGTAGGGTGGGACTCAGGCACTCAGTCAATTAGAAAATGAAGTAGACAAAATCTAAGTAACCTGAAGTCAGCTATATAGCACAGACTGAGTTCTGATAAATAAGCACTTGTATAATAATGCATTTATAGCATATATATTTTTATATGGATGTATATAGGGGAAAAAAAAGGCAAGGAACTGTTGGAAAATATGATCTTTGTGCCTATTCCAGGAGCTGAAAGCAAGTGGTGATGTGTAAATACACCTATTTTAGCTGTCAGTTACCCAGAATGCAGCTAAATATATGTTTGCTCTTTTGTTAACAAACCCTCTACCTCTTGGGAGAATTAGCAAGGCACCCCTTTCTCCAGGTACCTCAACAGGTACAAAACTGAGTGTTAAAAACCGAACTCAGTTTTGTTCATTCTTTGGAGTTGCCGACAGCTACCTCTATAGTGAAAAGCTTTCTATATCCACAAGTCCCAGGAATGCACCAACAGACAGCTTGGTCCTGTGAAGCTGCCTGCCCCTGGCCAGCAACAGGCATCTGAGCCTCCTGGGGATCAGTGGAGACAATGATTCTTGGGGACCCACAAGGTTAAGCAACAGTAGGACACAACCACCTAAATAGAGTTACATCGTTCAGTATATAGCCTTTTTTTCTTTTTCTTTGTTTTTCTTTTTTTGTAAAAGTGGTATTTGCATACTATCCAAAACAAGGCTCAAGAGCAAGAAAACTCCAGTGAACCTCTCAGAAGAGTCACTGCTCCTCCACTCAGGAAAATGGAAAATGGACAGAATCTTCCTACCCTGGAAGCAGGCAAAGAGAAAAAATGGGTTTGTTAGCAGTCAAGAACCTGCACTGCTGATGCAGTTAAGGTCATGGTCTGCTTCACAAATGGAGCCTGGTAGTGAGGCTTGAGGTTTCGGGGTCTCCTCCTTGTTGTGCTGGGCTATGGTTGGCATTCAACAATATCGGTTGCTGTTGCACAACAACCAAGGTGAATTTTGTTGCTTTGCACCAATCTTTCTCTGGCTCCTAAAAACAAATGTGCAGAGGTTTCTGAAGAAATAGTTTTTATTTTTAATTTTTAAATGCATCTAAGGACATACCATGATGAATGCATGCCAGCCTCCCTCAGCAACTGTTTCACTCTCCCTTGCCCTCCCCCAGTAACCTAACATGCTATATGCAACAAGCCACTTGCTCCCAGGAAGGTGATTCATTTCTAAGAGGCATATTTGTAGAAAAAAAATGCTTTGAGGGTGTTGCTGTGGCTCTGTGTGACCTGCATTGGGGATGAAGTAGAAACCTCAACATTGCAGACGTATCCCAGGGTCGCCTTCACAAGGCACAGGGAAGCAGTGGGGGAAGGACGCGAGCAGAGCATGAGCAGCTCTATTGCTTCATGTGAAAATAAACTCTAATAGCAATTAAGGGAAAGGAGTAGGAAATTAATAAGGCAGTAAAGATTTTTCCAAATTGGTCACAAACCATTGGTTTAATCCCTTGAAAAGCTCAGCTGACAAGGATTCTCTCATCCCTTTGTCCCCCTATCTCTTTCAGTAATCATCCTTCTTCATGCAAATATAGATGGAAAGGGGAGAACAGTGAAAGGTTAAAATGGAAGCAGGCTATCTTTCATCGACATGGTAATTTTGCTGCTTGGCTCAATGCCAAACGCTCACTGCAGCCACTAGCTGCCATTCCAACATGAGTGAAAGGATCTTTAATAAGAGTGTAAATAAAAGCCAGGCTGAGAAATGAGTTTTCCATCCCAGCAATCGCTGGCCTAACCTCTGCTGTAAATAGTCTCTCAGAGCAGCACAGATGGAGTACCAGCACCTGGGGATCAAGGCAATCTCTGCACAGTGCAATTTAAACAGCTGGGTACAATTGAAACACGAATTAGCAGGGATAGATGGAGGGATTCCATTTTGTGCACTAGGTAAAAACAAATAATTCAGTCCTTTTTCCCCTTTAAAAAAAAAATTTTAAAAAGTGAGGTGTTGGGGGAGAACTTCTGACATGATCTTGTGGGAGGTGCTCTTTGCGGCAGCTGTTAGATTAATTTAACCATGAGAATTTCCCACAAGGCGCTGTAAAAACAGAGCCTTAATTTATGATCATTGATTTAACAGCTTGAAAGTGATTTATCTGACCTCAGTGAAGATAGTGAGGACACCAGAAGAATGATCGGTCATTCTGGGCTTTGTGTGGCTGTGATTGGCCTTATTAATTTAGAGCAGAAGGTCTGTTTCAATGTCTTACTGAGACAGTCAAAGGCAGTTGGCAACTGAACCATTTTAAATACTTTCTTTAAAAAAAAAAAAGCATTACTAATGCTTCTAAGTACTAAGAATTTATTCCACATGGAAAAGATCCTCATTAGTTAAGAAATGGTAAGGCTTCATTTAGAACTGCACACAAACAGATGCCTGGTCTTGGATTTGCAAGTTGTTTTTTCTTAAGTAATTTTTTTTTTCTGTTGTTAAGATTCTACAGCACACTGTGAAATGAAATTGTTAAACATTACAGTAAATGAGAAATAGCTTTGGAAGAGATAAAAGTGGTTGGCACAAGAGACTGCTGGCTTTTGCTCTTTTTAAGGGTAGATTTCACAAACACCTAAACGCTTCACATATTTTATTATTTTTATTATTCAGTTCTCTTTATGAAAGTTATAGAGCGTATCTGTTGACAAGTAACTATATCTAAGTTTTATTTCAGAAGAATATGCTTTTGGCTAAAAAGAGTGTAGCATCCGCTACTGAAATGTCACAACTGAGTGATGCAATTTCTTTGCACAAATAAGAGGAGAAAGGATGAAAGGCTAAGGGAAAGGTGAGTGCTCTCTCTCCAGAAAGAACAACTATTTTTAAAAGGAGCATGAAATGAAACACAGATGCTTTCAAAGTTTACCTACACTAGAAAATTTGAATACAGAATAAAGTGTGTTTACACAAGCATGTGCACGTGTACAAAAGTCACATAGGAGATGCCAAAACTATTTCTTGTAAAAATGGGCTAGAAACAGTCGAATACTAATTTATCTTGCCACCTGGAATGATGTATGGTTGGGGTAAGTGTCACTGATTTGGATGGTTCTGCATTTCACTCACTGCTGGATTATGCCCAGCTCTAAAGTCCAGTCTAGAAGTATCTCAGTAATTGTCTTGCCACTTTTCAAGGTGGGAGAGAGAAATGCTGCCGGCTAAGATTTCATCCATGGAGGATGAATGCTTGCAGTCATTTCACTGTCCTGATGAAATGCTATCTGACTTGAAACTAAGGTAGTCTACTTGATGTCCATACAATGAGGGGGGGGAAGGATAAAACAATATTTCAGCCTTTCAAAATATGAAATAATAACAGTTATTTTAAAAAGTGAAAAGACAACATAAGACAATAAATCATGAAATATGTAGAAAAGTCCCCCACAAAAACCCATACATGTTGTCAAGAGATTGAAGAATAAATGCACGAACCACTACCTAGCTCACTAAAAGGTTTCGGGAACCTTCAATGGTAACTATAAATACAATCCCAAACCCCCACACAAATAAAACAAAGTAGAAGCCCGCATTATGAGCCTGAAGAATACAGAAAACTACATGTCAGTCTGCACATCTTCTTGCCATCATCTTGTGTTGCCATCAATCTTTTATTGTTCCCTATAGAGACATTAGGAGAATCCAATAAATCATCTGCAGTATTGCTTTGCTTGAATTCAAATAATCAATAAGGTAAGTGGCACGTTAAAATGTTTCTATACACTGTTTTTACCCATGACAAGAGTCTCCTAAATAAATAAAGCTGCTTCTTCCAAGTGCTGATCTTCATACGAACAAATCTTTGTTCCTCCCAAAATAACGCTAGATACTTTTTCCCACTTTGAGCCCACTCTGGATGGGTTCAGATCTAATTCTAGAAAATTACAAATAGGCATCCTCAGCAGCATAGACGTCATGAACACTTCTAAAGGATTGACTGCTTTTTAGCAAATGGATCACCTTCTTTTTTTTTTATCCCTTAATTTACGACTGACTTCATTCTAATACTTGACACTATGGCATACATAGGTGTAAATGAGTAGTATGGGTTAGTGTAAAAGCACAACTACTTTTTAATTATCATCACAAGAACAATAACCCAAAAGACACTTTCTTTTAGGGGCTGTATTGCTTATGACATCCTGCAATATTGTTTATCTCAGAGTTCTCTTGTTTAATATTCCTAAGGATGGTTTAATTGTCATCTCAGGGTCCAAATTATGTGACAACTTTACTGCTGAAGCACCAGCAGTTCAGGACTAGAATATAAAGAACCACATTTAGCTTCTATTTAAGAAGAAAAAAAATAAAAGGCGCTTCAGTTACTGTGTTTGCAAAAATATTCCTGCTTTAGCAAAAGCCAGAAAGACCATTTGAGACGACCAAAACTTTGAAAAAAATCCTAGTAACTGAAGAGCCTGATGAGGTGGTCTTTTACATGTCCTTCTTCTTTGAACTTCTAAGAACCATTTGCATGAACAGGTGTCTTTAATTTCTGCAAAAGTGATCTGCAGACAAAGATACTGAAGTGCAAATGTGTCTACCATTAAAACAAGGAGACAGCCGCTTCCTCTGATGCTGTGTTGCCCTTCCTAGCTCTGGATCACCCCACAGCCCTCCCACTCCTGCTTTATGGTGTGCCTGCTCCCAGCAACAAAGACTAGGAGCAGATTTCCCTTGAAAAACACTAGAAGGAAATAATTGACTGCCCAAGACGGTAACTAAAGCTAGTTTTAGATATTTACATACAAAACACAACAAAAAAAGAAATAGGTTGTAAGTCTCTTAAATACACCCATAGTTTAAGAAAGGACAGTGCTTGGGGATTTGCCTGACTCAAATTATGTGGCATGACCAGGAACAGCCCAGTCCTGTCTGAGGAGTGGACAGCATAAATAGAACAGGCTTTGTGAGCACCTCTCCACAATCTTCTAGTCAAAATGTTTCACATCTTACAGAAAAGTAGTATGCCCACAGAAACTCATAAAATGCATGTGAGAGTGAAGATTACAAGCTAAAAATACCACACTCAGTGATGCAGACAGGACTGCAGGCACGAGGAAGCGTTGGGATTGAGGTTGGTGCCTGCAAAAGCCGAGTGGGTATTCAGTGACACCCACCACTGCGGGAACACAAGCCATGGCAGGAGCCCACTCAGTGGCACAGGCAGAGGTGCAGACAAATGCCACCATAGGACACTAGTCACCACCATGGGGGACAGAGCTCTGGCAGGAGAAGATCCACACAAACCCAAGACAAACCTGCCTGTGGCAGCAGGTCAGAGATGCAGTGCTCTGCATACAAAGCTCTAGAGCTAACTCTGGCACCTCAAGTGAACACTCTGCTCCTGTTCGCTTCAATGGTAGGGAAATTGCTGGAATGAAGCTTATTGAACTGAATTAAGGTAGGAGGTTTTTTTCGTTTGTTTACCTTGGCAGAAGATGTAATATTACTTTAGATCTCCTGGTGAAAGGGTCAGTTCCAATAATTTATGCAGCTTGATTGGGTCCTCATAAAAAAGGCTGTCAATTATTAGTCAGGTGTACAGCATATTATAAAAGCAGGAGAAAGAGAAAGTCTCCAAGTAGAGTCCTGAAGCTGCAGAACCACGGTAAGGAAAGTCATTTGCAAACCTCAGTTTTGCTTCCATGGAACACATCACAAAATTACTGGCAATTTTGTTAAGTTACGTCATCAATAGATATATGAGAGGAGTCACTGGGAGTTTTGCTGGTGAGAGTGTTTATAAGTCTTCAGTTGCTAGTATACAAACACATGATGTTGCAACAGATGGAAAGCAGTACACAACTGGCTGGAGATTAGCAAACAAAGTGAGGGTTTGTGAGATTAAAGATGTATGATCAATCTTGTTTATCTTTAGGATGAAGGCGCTGACTCTACCTCATATGCAAAGAACTGCCTACTGGGTTATAGCTATTACCTACAGGTATAAAAGTGTTGCAGAATATATGTGTGAGTTTATGCATAAAAGCAAGATTTTAGATGGGAAGAAGGAAAGATAGTTTACATGAAATGTATTCATGTAACAAAAATGCTGAATACTGTATTTCATGCTCTCACTCTCCTTTCCTATGGAAAGGAACTAATTGGTCGTTATCATCAGTGGTAAATACAGTCAGCCAGAGCTATTTAACTTAAATTTCAATCTTTGATGGAAACATGCTTCATCTGTAATGTCATTATTCCTACCATCATTACATTCAGTCATTTCACATGGCCAGCACTAGGCCACCTTCCGTGATCTGCATTGACAGCCAAAGATAGGCACACAGGTTTTCAAGAAATTACTCAGAAGAATGAAATTATGACTCTGGGAATTTTAACATAATTACCCTACATTCTTAAAAATTGCACCTCATGAAAAAAACCCATGAAATATTCTTGTTCTCATGTTCTCCTTTTTACTAATGGTAGAACTTCTATTTTTGAACAGAGGCTGCTTGGATAGAAGTTGATCACACTCACTGTTGCTGAATGATCCTATGCTAGTTTTTAGCATGTTTTCTGTAGATACTTCCTTACATGGAGATGAGCAATAGTCCTTTAAAACTGGGACCAAGAATCATTCATATATATACACCCCATTAGTTTAGGAAAGGTCTTGCGTTTCGTATGTTTTACTTACAGTGCTTTTTTTCCTGTCTTCATCATGTTTTCTCCCCCATCAGATTAACTAAATGTGTAAACTCCAGAATAGTAAAACCAGAATTTGCCAGAAAATAGAAGAACATAAGAGAGTATTGTTATAGTAGCAACATTTCTGAAACCAGGGGATGAAAACCACTAGGACCTGGGGGACAACAGAAGAATTGTAGAACAGCCAAAGAAGGTAACAGACACTCATAAGTACTATCATAAGGACTTCATTTATGCTGGTTGTTTTCATTAAATGTCCCACCACTGCACCATATCTACACTTGCATTACAGTAATAGTTAAGTCAAGCATCCGGCTGTCAGTTGAGGTTTCTCAACCATGTCTTCAGAAGACCGGTCCACCTAGGCTAAAGCTCTATGAATGCAACCACTTGGTGCAGCTGTATAGTAGGGGCTGGGAATTTTGAAGGAACTGAGGAGTTACACCAGTCAAGCCTGTTTTCCTTTGGATTTGTGCCTGTAGAACGACTTCCCATGCAGATTTTAAGGTAACTGATAGGCTGCAAGAGCTCACTCTTTCTACTGGCAGGGTCTCTTCTTTATCGAGCTGTCTAGATAAAAGCACATTTTTTTCAGAAACCTAGTGTTTCTAATTTTTCTTCCTGTTGGTCAAATCTGGATGAAATAGGCCAATGGATTCAAGGTTCATAAGGAAAGATTAGTAGATGCACAGTCACATGAATCTTGTTTTCTTAGAAAGTCAGGTTAAAAACATTCAGCTATAGCAAACTAATTGGCAAAAAAAAGCAAGGGAAATTACCTTATAACGCAGGACAAGCTTTCAAGAAGGAAAAAACAAACAAGCATGAGACTATGGATTTGCTTTACCTTTCTGTTTCAAGAGACATGGAGAATGCTGAAATGCTTGAAACACTACTCAGCTGCAATGTTAAGCTTGTAAGTGGCACAACGCAACATACTAGTTACCAAAAAGAAGCCGTCACAAGACAGGATCAAGAGAAACAGAGATCATCTAGATAAACATTCAAGAGTACATAGTAGAAAGGGCCTCTTGGAAACCCAGATTTTATTCCTGTCTGGATTTACAGCTGTCTTGCATAAGCTTTCTCATGACTTCACAAAATGCTTTCTTAAAAGCAGTTGTTTGGGGTTTTTTTCTTGATCACAGAAGTCTGTCTAGTACAGTCTGTGATGAGCCTTCATATGCTATGTCTTTCCTCTTTCTTCCTGTTCATATAGGCATGGATTTTAAGCATAGCTCTATCTCAATGTAATTGCCCCCTGCATGGGTCTAAATTGAATCTCAGAAAGTATCTATGATACTAGTGTTGTGGTTTAACCTCTGCTGGCAGCTAACCACCATGCAGCCACTGACCTATTGCTTCTCCCCCGACCCTTTATACCCCCTCCTGTGGGTTAGGGAGGAGAATCATGAGGAAGACAAAAGGCGAGGCCTCATGGGTTAAGATAAGGACAGTTTGAAAAACCATCACAAAGAGAGACTAAAACATGACTAATGATAGTACTAATTAAATGATAGACAAAGTGAGTCATAGACATCAGGAAGGCTCTACCTGTACCCAAGATTGCTGCTTTCCCTATTCCAGTTGTACTGAAGTAAGTTGAAAACAAAACCCCCAGCCCAGGCCAGCCCTCCCCTTATATGGGGCATGACTCAGTTTGGTATCAAATGTCCCATTGGCTGGCTCAGTTGTTTATCCCAGCTGTGTCCCCTCCCAGCTGCAGTCCATCCCAACTGCATAGGCCAGCAGCTGCTTGTGATAATTAACCAGGACCAAACCCAGGACAGCTTGGTGTACCCATGCAGAAAAACCCACTTTCTGTACTGTTCCAGTAATCTATCAATCTTAGCACCAACTCTTCAGTCATCTGTTCATCATTGCACCTTTGCTCTTCCTTTTTCAGGAAATGGGAAAATTCCACTGAAGTTTCTAAGAAATCTAAACACTTCTGCTCACTGGATCATTATAGTTTTCAGATCCAAATCTATAATTTTTATCTTAGCAAATGTACTTCTGGATCCATTCTCATGATAGTCTGTCCATTTTTCTTGAGAAGGGAGTTCCAGTTACACACATGTCCTCTTTCTGATGCTAATTCCATCTTCTTTAGATTCCCCATCTTTTCTTTCTTCTGTCTGCAGATGATTGTGTCATCTGTTCTCTTTCACAGTCCATTTCTCATGCTCACTCTTCCTTGGGCACCAAACACATTCACCACAATTTTTTCCTCTTTTCTGTTGATCCTGCCTTCTCTCCTCTACTCATCTGCGACTCTGTTCTCTTTCTTCTCTCTTTTCTCTCCTTCAGTAAAGGAAACTTGTTCTGCAACTTTATTTTTCCTTCACTAGCCAGTCTTTTAAATTTGAATTGTGCATCAGTTACTCATGGAAGTTCACTTCCACTATTTGCTTGCTTTTTTTTCCCAAGCATTCTGTTTTGGTATACATCTACAAAAAGTCAGCCATCTAATCTTCTTCCCCTTTACTCCAATCTTGCTGTTATCTTCAGAAGTCCATCTAAACTTATGTTCTTGTCGCAAGCTGTAGCTAGCAGTTCTCTTAGAAGAGATCTGAGCTTACAGAAAAGTAAAGGAAATAATAGCAAAATTTAACCAGAGTTATCTGCCATTATTTATTTCTACATAATCAGGTTAGGTGAGGTAAGAGAGAGCTTTGGGAAATGGCAAGTATGTAAACTATTTCAAAATGCATGTATGAGGGCTTACAGTTCAATATTTCTCGTGAAATAATACTGGGCTTACTGCCAGAATTTCAAGCACCAGTAAGACAAAAATTATGTAGTAGTCTACTTGATCATCAGAACTCAAGTGCAACTAACTAAACTTGCTTTCTTTGATAGGAACATAATGGAGAGAAGAAATGCACTGGTGGTAGTATTAACTGGAAGAAGAGTTAGAAATGTGTTCTATTAGAATCCATTCCAACAACACACTTCTCTCTATTCATTATCACTTGTGGGCTGGTGTAAGGAAAGTAAGATTCTTGCCAGCATTATCTGAAACAGAAAAGAGCAAAAGTCTAGTCTCTATAAATTCAATACCATCTTGATAAATAAAGAAGTCATCTTAAATAAAAAACAGCATCATGACAGATGTGAAATAGTCCTGATAGGAAGAAGTAACCAAATTTAGAAAAGCAGGTAGGGGTTAAGTTATAGGAACATTGAATCAGGAGATATATTTCATGTTCATTACGTAGTGTGGTAACGCTGTTCCAAGAAAAATAAAACCCACGTATTTTATGCAAGACAAATGAGGTCATTAGTTTATGTTTGAGACCGGTGATTTCAGTCACAGACCTGGGATTCTGTCTAGTACAGTGCATTTTTGGAAAAAGCTAATGAAAATAGTCATGTGGGAATAGTCAAAATAATAATAAAAAAAATTAAAATCAAAAAAAAAGAGAAGGAAAATAAGATCCATCAGGCAAAGTTGTGAAAAAGTGTCTGAATAGATGCATTAATTTTAAGAAACTTATTTTCCACATGTAAGTGAAGATCTGTCCTTTTTTCAAACTGCATAAACATTTCAAGGAGAATCAAAGTTACTTTGTAAATAAAAAAAGAAAAAAAAACAACAAAAATGGAAACTCAATAAAGTGGAAATATTGCTGGAGAAAATGATCATACTTTCACCTCACATTTGTGCAACTACTAAAAACTTGCTTATTTATATAACTTTTGAGATAAAGTAGCATGTTCTTACATGAAGCAATTATTTGTTCGCTTTCATTTGGAAATGTCAACATAAATTCAATGACTGACAACCTATCCTGCAGATTGTCAATTTCAGGTTATATTGGATTAAAACAGGGAGATGAGAGAGGGAGAAAATAGAACAATACATGTTGCTTTTCAAGCAATTCCTTCTGCTTATTTTTGTAGTCACCAAGCACAGGCGTTAATGATAACCTCAGGTATGACAGTGAGACAAAGAGTTTGTTTGCTCCTTTGTCTTTTTTTCCTGTCCGTTTTAAGACAAGTAGAGCTTTACAGGCACTTACCCTACAAATACAAAGGTAGCTAAACAACTTGCATTACACAGCAATGCACCTGAACTACAAATGGGAAGCCATGTTCTGGGTCAGGTTCAATATGAGGCCTAACAATACAGCCATTGCACCCGTCTGTGGTTTAGGTGACAATACCATGGCAGGTGGCTGCAGACTCCTCAGTTGAGTACTTATGGGTTCAATAGAAAAGGTTAGTCATTTTTGGCATAGCTTCAGACTGCTTCTTTCAAGCCACCAGACTCATCTGTGTACCACTGTGTTTGAGTCCTAATTCTCTCACTGGTTTCCCAATTTCACTTGGGGCAGCTGAAAAATCTCAGTCTGTGTTTCCTGAAAAGTTCTGTAAATGACTCCTTTCAAGTGCTGAATAAGGCAGAGATTAAGTTTAGCTGGTTACCCTGCAGTAAACCACAGAGGAGTGTCCTTGGAGAGGAAGAACAATTTCTCAGCATCAGCTTAAGAGAAAAATCTGTTGGCACAAACACAGATGCTTAAAAATAAATCTATCATCCAAGTAAAAAAGAATGAGGAATCTAAGGAATTTAGCCTTATTCACAGCCTCTCTGATTTATTTATTTATTTATTTATTTTTGTGAGAAGCAGATCATAATGTAGACTGATCTGATGGCTGATGTTAAGTGATAGTTTCTTGCTGCAGCAGCACCTCAGATGCTTCCGTAAATGGAGCATATGATCTGCATTACTTCAAAGGGATACTGACCATACCAGCAATGGATCCAGCAATTTCCCGGTTGCATTCTATAGCCAGAAAGACTTACACGTAATATATACTGTTGAATGAATGTTTGTAATGCTTTCAGTAATACGGAGAACAAGCCTGCGGGAATTAAGATGAGAACAACAACAAAAAGGTGTTGGAGAAGCTTAACATTTATGGTGGAGAGATCTTGGTTTTGGCTGGCTTTTTTTTTTACGCTGATGACTTTTTTTCAAACCAAATTTAAAAAAATTAAACAAAACCCTTCAGAGCAGCAGTGCTTGAATAAGTACCCAAAGAGAAGCAATGTGCTATTCACAACCAAAGCTGATGACGATAGCAAAGGAAGCTAAGCTTCAGGGAAAGCAAAGGAAGAGTCCTGTCACAGCCATGTCATAACACTGAAATGTTGTAACCCACTTGACAACACAGTCCCACTGTCAAGCAAGCAAGTTTTTCTCATAGCACAGAAACTCTCTTGTAAGAAATAAGTGGTTTTAAATTTTAACACCAACAAGAATTTACACCAGGTATTTGCCACTGACTGCTTAAGAAAAAGCCCAAAACTCACACCAAAACCCCAACAACGACAACAACAAACACCCCCCTCAAAAAAAACCACCAAAACTCGCTCCACCTACAGTCCAATCAGTGGTGCAAAGACTGTGACTTGCAGAATTTTTCTGAGTAGCCTTTAAGGTGGCAACGAGCACCTCCTGAATCTGTTCACACTTCAACACATAAAAGCAGGCAAAAAGAGCTGCAGGGCTGGGGGAAATATGCACAGGAGGGATGCCTTTCAGCATCAGCTGCTGCTTCTCACCCTGTCCAGGCCAGGAGTAGCCTGTCTAACCTTTTGGGTAAGATTGCAGTAACTGGCCAAGCATGGAGGATAGTAGCTTTAACTCGATGTCACCCTATTAGTAAGGGCAAAGCCTGGCTTTTGGAGACAAGCAGAGGCCCAGAGAATGTCCCCATGCTAGAGGTGGACATGTGCCTTGTGAACCAGAATCAGGAAGGTAAGTTTAGCATGGCATCTAGGAAGGGTAAAGGCAGCAGGATGTGAAGCCAAGGAAACGCAAGTGACAGGCACACAGTAACTGTATTTCGTAGAGAAAACAGTGGTGTACAATACTGCAACGGTGCATTGTTAATGGCTTTACTTTTCCTCATAGGAGGAGAAGAGGAAGAAAATTGCTGACCTTGAATTTTCAGTTAATAGCCATAGGGATTCTTCAGATTTTTGCATTACAGAAAGAAAAGGACCATTACTGTGGTCATTGTCCTTTTGGACTCAATGGAGCTGAGGAATTTAAGTATAGTAAGGATGGCAGGATTATTGACTCCTACGAAAGAGAGATCCAGGGTCCACAGCATCAAATAGAAAGGGCTAGCTGATTTGATGACCAGGCTTTGAATCCTGCTTTGAAATCATTGCAAAAGCTTAGCCATTGAGTAGCCATGGAGTTTGATGCTGAAGACAGCCGTTTCCAGGTACTGTTTTGGCCCAGCAGTACCATTATCATCATTTACTCTATACAATAGCCATATATTTTTTTTCAAATGTCAAACACCAAACATGGATGTGTGTGTGTTGTTTAAATAGATGATTTTTAAGACCTATAGCATGTTTCAATTCTACCACTTTTCACAGTCAATCATTCAAATGTTTAATCACTCCTAGCACTCAAACTGTAAAATTAATGGCATAAGATACAACTGCATCTTCTGTGCTGCTATATATTATTATAAGCTCCCTACAAGCAGTTTACTTTATCATATATAAGTGCTACGCTAACATCCGTCCTTTTCTTTGATCTGCTGAATACTTACACAGCTTGCGCCTTGAGACTTTTTCCCCAAACACTTTACCCTTTGAATTCTCTCCAATAGTCCCATTTTCGTTCTGAATGAAGATGACCAGTCCATCGATATACAATAATCAAGTGCTACATGTTGGAAGTTCACTTTATTTAGCTTAATAGCTTTCTTTCTGTATACTGAAGCTCTCTCTGTAAGAGAAGTCCACTTCAAGGGGACTACTATGACACCAGCCCCTTTTCTCTGTGTTAATAAGATGTAGCCCCTGTCTTGACTACCTTGGTCCACATACACTGCCCAAATCAGTACTAAGTGGTTAACATGACGCTGTCTTGAAATGTATGAAATGTCAGGGTTACGACCCCAGCAATCTCATCCTGCTTAATTCTATTACAGACAATAACGCTAGAAACGTACAAGCCCTCTGTAAAGAATGTGAGGGAAACAGCAGCAAATCCTACCCAGTTAAATCATTTGCAGGGTAACCTACATCTTCAGTTATTATGTCTTTCCCATTATTTTAGATATGCAAAATACAGAATAGAAAAAAAACCAAGCCACTCCTGTTTCAACAATCTTGACAAAACAAAATGTTGATAATAGTGTTTACAGTGTCTTTAGGGATGGGAAAACAAGTTAAAATAGCCTAGAGATTTACATCATGAAGCTGAATGGGTGGTGCAGATAAAACAAGAGAGAAAGGGAGAAAAAAAAATCCAAATGCTAAATAAACAAGAAAATGCCATTCGGTGTTGCTATGTCCTTCCATCCCAGCCACTATGAATGACAAGCGTCATCTTTCAGTCACTTCAGGCTCTGCAAAAGCTATTATCATGTCAAAGACACTGTTTTTCACCTGGTCACAAGGTTGCAGAAGACAAGCTTTTGACTAATTAAACAAGACTTGACTAGCATAAAGGCAAAAATCAAAAGGACTAGAAAACTAAAGCACAAAAGAACAATTAAAACTAGTCAAGTCTTGGTATTTCAGGTAATAGTTGGGACTAGAGCAGAGTCAGTAAACATGTTAAGATCACTTCAGTCCTTGCTGCCTTGGCTTACTCTGAGAATCTGGGGATTTTAGCACATCATGATTGAACCTACAACTCTGCAAGTGTGGTGACCCACACTGGTGTTGACTTTGCAGGTAAAAGCTGCACATCTTTTTACTCTAACAATGAATTCCAAAGGAGATGAAGTGAGGGAAAGCCCTACTCTTTCGCTATTTTGGCTTAATTTTCAAAACACCAGGTCCACTGAAATAATTTTTCCTGTCAAACACTCCTATTATCCATCAGATATAATCTCAGTATGTTCCTTAAACCAACAGGAATTTTTGACTGAATTAATTCTATTTTTATTTTTTTCCTGACGTTTACAAATAATTTTATGTAACAGACCGAGAGTTGCCATCTGTTACCTCAAACTACTTTTAGGTCCCTATACAACACATCCTGCGGATGTAGCCTACTTTTTCTGGTAGTAGATATGGTACTTCATGATTGACAGTATTAAATATGTTGGACTGTGACTAATGACACATTTTGGATTGCTTTGTAACAGTAAATGTGTACTGTCCCATCAATCACCGTGTCATCTGCAGCTATCATTACGGATGGTATTTTGCCTTCTTGAACATTGATAACTGGATTGAACAATATTGGCATCCGTCTATAGAACTGCAAATGTTGGCCTTGGTATTCATGTGCCAGAGTAGATGGGCCCTGGGAAACAGCCCAGTACACCGCTCAGTTCCAGTAGTTCATCTGCCTCTGCTGATTCTTCTGAAGGTGGGGCCTGCTGCTTCACAGCTGCCCGCAACCCCTCCTGCCACAGAAGTCAATAGCAGGCTGTGGAGGGTACCACAAAGACCTCAGAATTACCATAAAGGAGTTTCTGGGCAAATGCCAAGTCCAGCCTTGGCATGGGCTGACCGTAGCCATCTGGCCAAGCTTATACATGATCATCGTGACCAGCTGAGCCACCTGCATTAGGGCTTCTTGAAGCAGAAGTTCCTAATGGCACCTAAATGTGCTGTCTCCAGACTCAACTTCAGCTAGCTGCAGCTCTTGTGGTGGCTGCTGGGGGCTGTGAGGAGCCACATGATATCCTAAGCTCTCCACCATCATGTTGCTACAACAGCAGGGCTGTAGGGTATTACAAGGCTGGGGAATGGAGGGGAGAACATACTGCATAAATACTTAGGGGCCTCTGCTCCCACTAGACCTTACACCGATTATTTTATTTGGGTTTTGATTAGCATCACTACTGTTTATCTACTTTCTTTAAGCCTTGGCCTTATTAGACCATCTTTACTTTTCAATCATTCAAAAAGGACTGGTAAACTTAAGCACTTGCTTCCTCTGCCATCCTTCCCTATTTTCTGTTCTATTCAAGCCTATAAGCATGGACTAAAGTAGCAAAGACAGCAGCTGGGTACAGGACGCATGACAGCTCATATATGACACCAGGGACTAAGAAGACTAGAAAGCAATCTTTCAGGTCCTGGAAAGAGGAGACATTCATGAGACTGGGGAGTAGTGGAAAAGCTAGGTCACAAGAGACAGAAGACACCTGAGGGACCTGAAAAATAATGGCATCGTAGCTGGCAGACTGGCACACCTATAAACATTTAATGTGTAGAGTAGTGCTCACTCTCATGTTGTACATTTGTATGAACTGTTTCAGGCCTACTTTAACATCCAGGCTTTACAGCCAAACCTACACGAGCTTATGCAAAACCAGCCTACTTCATCCTTACTGACAGAAGCATTTCTTGGATCAATATTCAGGTTTTGCAGTATGAAAGGCCAGCATGATACTTACGGTACCAGCAACAGGCCTAGCTCAAAGAATTTCTATTACATTGGCACACTAGATCTTTAAGTTGACCAGTTTCAGGGTCTGACTGAAATCACTGTGTAAATCATGTAGGGCTACATGACACAGAGCAGCAAAAGATTGATATAGACAGTGACAGTGTGGGTGTACATCCTGATCATGCTTATGATTATCACCTTGGGAAGATCACCTCAGGAAGAACGGATACTGTATATTCAGTATCACCCATTGTATATGTAGATACTGGCCCCTAAGCAGATAAGGCAGGAAAGTAAGTGAAGGTAAAGAAGCGATTTTGTATTCTGCTTAGACTGAGAACTCTAGAGAAGACATCATATAGTAAGTTTTGGCATCACCATGACATAAACCACCCAGTAACATGGATTGAGACATCAGGTTTATCCATTCTAAAGTAATTGCCCACCAAGTGACCAGAACTGGATGCAGCAACGTTCCGTAGAGGGTAGTTGTCCTCTTGACAAGAGGTGTACCAATGCACTTGGAAAAGTGATAGCTCTTCACCCAGAGTCCTGAAAACAGGCCTATTAATGCAGTTGTCCTGGACCTCCTGGCAATTTCCCCCTTGTTCATCTAAGTCAAAACCTCTCCTTGATGAGAGGCGAATTGTAGTTTGACCTAGACCTGTAAGGAGGTGCAGGCGGCTTTCCAGACAGAAAAGTTTTTAAAAGCTAGGATGGCAGAAAATCTAAGATCCAAACTCCAAACAGATCATTATAGATGTCCTTGTTCCATCCTGTGCAACACAGATGGCCTTGAAGCAGTCCTAGCTAGATGCCAGCAGCAAGAACTAGATGCAATACAGCAGTGAATTGACCAAATTTGCAGGACATGCTGAAGGGCTGTAGTTTGTAAAAGACTCTTATATAAACTATACGTGCTTGTGTAGCCCTTAGGTATGTAATAGATGAATGGCTTCTTCACTACAGCAGCCTGCATTGGCAAGAAATTTAGGAATAGGTTTCATATTGTGATGCAGAGCTGATGACTTGCAGTATAGAGACGACCTGTTCATCTGGAAGTGTGCTGGTTTTGGATGGGATAGAATCATAGAATCATAGAATGTTAGGGGTTGGAAGGGACCTCTGGCGATCATTGAGTCCGACCCCCCTGACAAAGCAGGAGCACCTAGGGCAGGCCACACAGGAACACATCCAGGTGGGTTGTGAAAGTGTGCAGAGAAGGAGACTCCACAAGCTCTCTGGGCAGCCTGTTCCAGTGCTCTGTCACCCTCACAGGAAGTAAGTTTTTCCTCATGTTGAGGTAGAACTTCCTGTGTTTCAGTTTGTGCTCATTGTCCCTGATAATTTTCTTTCAGCAGCTAGTAATGCGCTGTGCCTCGGATTTGTGCCAGAAAGTGTTGTTAACATGGGGATGTTTTTGTTATTGCTGAGCAGCACTTACACAGAGTCAAGGCCTTCTCTGCTTCTCACACCATCCCACCAGCAAGTAGGCTGGGAGTGCACAAGAAGGTGGGCAGGGACACAGGCAGTACAGGTGACCCCAACCAACTAAAGGGATATTCCAGATCATATGATGTCATGTTCAGCATACAAAGCTTGGGTAAGAAGAAGGAAGGGAGATATTTGGAGTTACAGCGTGTGTCGTCCTAAGTAACGGTTACATGTGATGGAGCCCTGCTGTCCTGGAGATGGCTGAACATCTGCCCACTGATGGGAAATGGTGAATAAATGTCTTATTTTCCTTTGCTTGCACGTGCAGCTTTTGCTTTACCTACCAAAGTGTCTTTATCTCAACCCACGACTTTTCTGACTTTTGCCCTTCTGATTCTCTCCCACATCCCTCTGTGAGGGAGTGTGTGAGCAGCTGGGTGGGGCTCAGGTTACCACAATAGTCCTTTTTGGCAGCCAACATGGAGCTCAAAGGGTTTCAGACAACAACAGATTTGACTGAAACGTGCTAGATCAAATTTAAAGCTGTTACTGCTGTTTAGCTTTTAATTGGCGGGCTCCTGCGCTTACCCTGGGGCTTGCCTGCCTTGTGGTATATTAGAGTCTAGCGCTTGTTCACGGCTGCTTTTCGCCTCCGCTACTGGTTGTACTGCCGTGCTGCTTACTCGGAATGTGCCTGGGAACATTCCGATAACCAGAGGGAGAGTGAGCGAGCGGCTGTTGGTGCTCGGTTGCCAGCTGGGGTTAACCCACGACAAGAAGCAGCCCAGGGCTTCACAAAGAGTTAGACCGCATCGTTTAGCCTGCGCCTCTATCGCACAGTGTTCCACAGAGGACTGTACTTTGGCCCTACACCTTCCTCAACTTCTAATACATGTGTTCAATTTAGGAATAGAGATAACAAAAAGAACGCACACCATTAAACATCTACCTTCTTGACCTCGTCTTCATCCTGGCATAAGTCAGGGTTTAGCCTACAACACAACTAAAAATCATCTGAGGCAACACACCATAGTGGGGGATCTGTCCTGTCAACACAGGGAGAATGGAAAAATTGATTCAGGTGGTGGCTTCTTTACCTGAACTAGTACCTATTACATAGGTCATTGACATAGCAATACATTTTTCAGAAAGTTCTGAAGGTCCTGAAGGTTCCATGTGCCAATACCAGGAGTGGTGACACCACAGAGGCTCTCAAAGAAATGTCTCAGGTTTTGAGTTCACTTTTGGCCTATCTGTGTTGCTTCTGTTAGGCATACCACCGCACTTGCTACCACACAAGAGATGAACACATCCGCGACAGCTGCACACATCACTACATGATGAATCCCATGGTACTCTACAGAAACACAATTCATCTCAAGTATCCTTGTACTGGACAAGAGTGACAGAGCTTTCACTTAACACCTACCTAAGAAAAAAGGCACTACCTCATACTTCAAATACTGAAACGTAATTCACTATCATAATGAAAGCTTTAAACGCTAATTAAAATGTACTAAATTTTAGATTTATTTTAATCTTCCAGAAGCTTCCTCAACTGGACCAACTTGCCTTTTGAGAGCATGGTGTAGAAGCTCTGGGAGCAAGTAAGAACTATTTTAGACTGAAAACAAAGCTTCAGCCTGAAACACAAGGTCTTGGCAAAAAGCACACACACAAACTACACTGATTTTTTACCAGATACACCAGAAATCAGATGAAAAAGTAGATTTTAAAGCAGCTGGAAATCTGTCATCACGTTGCTTCCACACCTACTATTTTTCTTTGCAAGTGGCAACATGAAGGATGCTCTTTCCTTTCCATTCAAAAGTCTTGGCATCAAAGAAACAGGCTCCTGCAGGAACACATGCGAGAGGTAATACTAGGTCATGAGGCTACCACTTGAACAGTCCCTCCTAATGCGGTACTTCAAGTTAACCGACAGCAAAACCATTCCCTCTTCCCTTCCAGCACACAGAAACCTCCACACAGGTGGTGGGATAAATAGTGACCTTGCCTCATTCAATGCCAGCATTTTCATACCAGTTCCTTCATCTCCTTTTTGCAGGACAAGGCTTAAGACACGCACAAGGTAAAATCCTCGTTTCTTGCAAAGGATGAAATGGAGGGCACAGAAAGCGCTCCCTTCAATTATGGGGTGAGGCATACTCTGAGGCCTCTTCAGGTGAAAGGGGGAATTGGGAAATGTCACACTACTTTAGTAATGAGATGTTCAAACCTAGTTTCATGAAAATTAGAAGAACACAACTGTCTTTTAAAACTTCAAACTTCTTTCAAGTGGCCAAAGACCGTTCTTGGCTTCAAAAGTTCTTGCAGAGAAGGTGGGAAGATGGAGTAAGGTGATCAGGGACCAGGAAGAGATTTGATAACCAGACATCATAGATGCTATTATCTCAGCTGGCCTAGAACAAGATACTTTCAGTATTTATGAAAGAAGGTGAAAGACCGGATTTTTTTTCCCCATTTGTGTACTGACATATGGGCATCACTGAGTTCTGGATGTAGTGAATCTGATGCACCAAGACAGCTCTTTATTGCAGCCATGGCAAACTTCACCAGCAGCCTAAAACAGGCAGGCAACCTTCAAACACTATTAACAGTGAAGATACAGGCAGTTTTGCCTGGGTTGCAGAGGCAAGCAGGGCACACAAAGTGATAGGGCAAGTATGAAAGAAACCAAAAGACAGCAGAAATAAGCAAACTTGGGAAGAAAAACTGGAAGGTTAAGTAAGAAAGACCTTTCTGCAAGAAAATTCTTGGCCAGCGAGAAGAAACTAAGCTCACTTCCAGTCTTTAGACTCATTTCCGAGACCAAACACAGCAACTTTCCCTGCGACACAACACTTTACACATCCAAGGGCATACTCATGCCCCCTCCCATTAAATACGGCTCTTGACTTCAGTGATTCCACTAAGTTCCCAGTAAAGGTAACTTTTTCTGCTATATTTCTCCAGTCATTCCTCATTTTTAACACCTTCAGTGGCAGGACACCTGTTCTTTTTTGACAGAAATTCATAAAGCCTGTACGTTAATGTAGCTGAGGCTAAAAGACTCAGCTAAAAACTCAACTCGCTCAGCTAAAAAGATTGAGTACTTTCTTAAAAATAAATTTACAAATTAGGATCCGAACCTATATTCAAAGACTAATATTCAAGGCATTCTAGGTAACTAGAATCTGGGTACTTAAGACAGTTTCCCAAACATTCACACTTTTGTTTTGAATGATGCTTCTATTTCTGCTATGGGAAGAATCTCTCTAGAGGTATATACAACAAATGTATATATTATATTAAACCTCCTCTAGAAGCAATGTTCTAGAACTAATTTCTATGAGTAACACATAGGTACAGGACAGTGAAAGACGCCAGTGAACTATTTAAATATAAAGAACGTGGTCCACTTGCATTTATAATCACTAGTGTAAGCCATTTCTTTACATTAACGTAGTACTCGTCCTTACAGAGCAATGAAAGAGCCCAATGAAAATCTGGACATAGAGCTTGTTAAATGCACCAATGTACTTTCAGTAAGTGCTTATGTATTTATAGACTTAATTCTCTAAAAACTGGCATTTCCTCTTACTGTCTTAAGCTGCTTCCCAGCGTAAATCGGGAGGTCTCGCTCGTTACATCCAGGGCCCAGGAACTCGTAAAGCAGAAGAACCAAGCGAGCCCCCAGTGAAGGCAAGTTCTCAAATACCAGTTTTGCTAGCATGGGAACACAGCCCTCTCCTTGGTGACAGAGAGGGCAACTGCACCCTGCAGGGAAGCAACTATCTTGAATCTAAGATGTGAGGTTGATGTATGCCAGTATCTTTAGAAGCAGCATTGACAGACAGTAGCTGGAGGGGTGAGCAGCTGGTGACTGTTCTTCACAAAATAGGTAAGACAATAGCGCAAAAAGACATCAAACCCGGGAATAAGAGCATCTAAAGCTTAATCGACTATGCTGTGAATCTCAATGTATTTTTATTATTCCACGAGTCAAAAGAAGCGCTCGGAAAAGCTACAGAGGAACATTTCTTGCAGTACTTTCTCACCCAGCACAGCAAACAATACACAATAGGGGTACTATAAACTAAATAACTTCGCACAGAAATTCCATCAACTCAGCCACGTGCCTATTTTAATGTTTCTATAACAAATTCACACAAGAAGTTCGACTGAATGAAACCTCTGAAGAATAAAGGGGAAAAAATTTCAGCAAGAGACAACAACGCGCCAGCAGTACCGCTTTTTAATCGGCACGATGCAATTTTTTGCCAAACTAATTCATCAAATCACAATAATGAATCACTGAACTCGCAAGATATGAGCTGCTCTTTCCATTTTAGGTTTTCACAGTATTTTCAGAAATACCAGCTCTGACTTTTACAACATCGCTATGATAAGGCTCTCTGTTCCACCAAAGAATGAATCTTTTTGGCTCAAAGCATGATGTCACAGCCTCCTTCCTAAAAGTAACCTATGTAAGCTGGACAGTTGAGCAGTAAGGACGAAGACTAGGACAATGCTAAGGATGGAACTTGGCTGGACTAATTTCTATACTTTGAATGCAAGACTGAGAAGTGTTCTGAACTAAGAAATGTATGGCTATCCCTAAAGCAAAGCTAAGACAAGCATCTTGAACGCAACTCCTCAAGAAAATAATTCACACGTACACATCTAAAGCCTACCAAGCAATACATTACTGAGACCTGTGCACACATGAGGACAAACCATCTCATGTATTACTCATCTCATCAGTAGCCCCTCTACCTGTATTATTTCAGTAGCACTATTTTATTTTAGCACAGGTTCTTAACATTCTGAACTCTGAAGTCACCATCCAGAGCACAAAGAACTGATTGCTCAGGCGAGAAGTGAAGTTTAAAGGTGATATTTTACCCAGGAGATAAACCAAGTGCTTAATGGTAGTATACTTGAACACATTTTCTCTCATTGATTCTCTCCTTCAGACCCAAAAAGCTACAAAGGGAGGCAGCTTCTAGTTCTACCCAATTTGTGCAAGCATAAAAAGTGAAAACAACAGGGAGGACAATTTCACACCACCCACCCACAGGCACTTAGCTTTGCTGAAGCTCCTTCACCTCCCTTACAATCAACATACACAGACAAGCTCCCTGAAAGGGTAATTCAGATCAAATGATGCGAAGGCACTTGAAAGCAAGACTTGCATCAGGGGCCTGTCTCTGCCTTCTTCACTGAAGAGAGGGACTAGCAGATTAGCCAGCTAAATCAGATGCCTACAGATAGACAGTGAAAATAACACTCTAACTTCCAGATCAGAACTCAAGGGGGTCTGTTTGAGATGTGCTGTTTGTGAGGATGTGAAAAGGAGGCAGTTATAGCACTCTTTTTGCCCCTTCCAATTAAGGTGGGGGGAAAAAAAAAAAAAAAAAAAAGATCTCCCATGTATGTTTTTTATTTGTGGACAGCCAACAACTTTGATTGCTATTTTTCTTCAAAGAAAACCAACCAGTAAGAACACTTAATGTGTTAGTTTATTAGTGAGCATGAGCACACCTAGTGTTTACAAAGTTTAGTTTATGACAGAGCTTGAATTACCAGGACAAACACTGCATAGGGCAGAAATGAAATATCATCAGAAGAAACTTGCAGAACATGGAGAACATCTTACTTTCTGACAAGACACTTTACATTCAGCAGAGGTGGAAGAGTCTGCGTGTCTTCTGAACACATAACGAGTTCAAACAAGTCAAAAAGAGATAAATATCTCTAAGTTTGCCCAATTCTTCCCAGTATTATAAACACATTAGAACTGTGAATTAGAAGCAGTACTAAGTCACTAACTTATTTGTAAGTTTTTAGCTAGAGCTTTAACTTTCACTGCAAACTCCAAAGGTTAACCACAACCTGTTCAGTTAGGTCTTATAAAGAGGGAAAAACTAACTCAATTTTTAAAAAACATAAGAGACAGTTACATGCATTTATCATTAATGTTTAATATATTTCAAGTTTAAGCCATTGTAGTAAGAGATCAACACACTAAAATTTGTATCAGAGAGATACCCTTCGCCACTCCTATAAATACACCAGCGGTTTCAATTCACGTTAGAAGATTCATGAGTTTGCTTCTCACAGCAAGTCAAAATGTACAGGAAAAACATCTCAGCAGTTCACCTAGAAAAATGTTAGCATCAAGCAGTACAATTAGTCAACTACACCATAAAAAGACTACCTTACCAATATCCCACTAAAGTGGTAATTACATAATTTTGCTTTTGTTAAATAAATACCATTCAAAGAAAAACACTTCATACCACACATACAAGTTTTGTATATTCAGAATACAGAAAATACAAGTCCATCATTGATCTGTCTTCACAGAATAGAAAAATCCACCTCCTTTCAAGGGTGCCATGTGAATAATAAGATCTCAACACGAGAAGAAATGCAGACACGTTATCTTCAGCCCAAATTCAGGTGCCCTCCAAACACTGTGAAACTAATGGCTTTTCATCCAGCCCTGAGAAAGAAGCAGCATCCTACTGACAGGGTCAAACCCTGCTACTCGTCTCAGTGGCCAAGGTTAGACTCCTTCTGCAGAAGTAGGAGGAGAAGGAATTGTTGCCACCTCAGCAGCATGCAATCCCGGTAAAACAAAGGGGATTCCCATTGTCATTGTCTTCATCTGCAGCTGATCATCACCAGCACTAGCAAGGCAGTAGCTTGCGCAGTTATCTCCACAGCGGGCAATGTCACAACCCGACCAACAGCACAAACTACTACCTCAGCCAGGGCCCTGGTGCACCCGACCCCTTCTGAAGAGGGGAAACAAGCAGACAGACAGCACAGCAACGATAAAATTAAATTAGAAAGAAAAACAGCAAAAAAGATAAAAGGGCTCTGGGGTCTTTTGATGATCCTCTTGTCTCCTTTATCTGCTGCAGACATCAACCAGACTCCTCTCGCCTGACTCTGAAAAGCAAAGGGAAACCCCGCCCAGCTCCCTCCCCAGCTTTGCCCTTTTCCTTGCATGACCTGAAACCGACGGGAAGAGCTTCATTTATCAGATACATTACAGACCCCAGCTGGTACAGTAAAGATCACGTTTAATTTCAAGCAGCCACAGTTCCACAAGCCTATAACAGATGGGGCGGGGAGGGGA
>VWZK01015555.1:14213-93990 GCA_013396935.1 Baryphthengus martii | reverse complement strand
ATTTAAGGCGGGGGGAGAGAGGGGCTCATCCGCTGCCCACGTGACTGGACATGTCACTCACCCGGCCGGCGCCATCTTGAAGAGGGAGGGGGAAGGCCCCCCCCACTCAGCTCCTAGTCAAGATGGCGCGGGACGGCGCTATTCCCAGTCGGGCGCTGCGCCGTTCCGCCGCGCCTCTCCCTTCCGTTCCCGCCGGACTGCGCAGGACGCTGCTACGCTCCTCTGGGGGGATGCTGGGGGCGGGTGTGGGAAGAATCTCCCGCTCTCGATCCGGGACTCCCGAACAGCCGCGGGAAATGCCGTGGCCTGAGTGGGGCCCACGGGAAGCGTAGGCGTGGCGAGCGGGAACAGACGTCCATAAACTGGCGGTTTTTTTCACTAGAAACGTGTTCTGAGAAAAACGCAGCACCAGGAACAGGCGTTTCGCCCCTTTAAGGCTGGGGAGGGCCGGCGGGGCAGGAGAGGACCTGGCGCTGCGTGAGCGGCCGCGGCGCTGACCGAAGGAGCCGCTGCTGTCGGCGCGGATCGGGCCGGGCCAGAGAAGGGCCGAAAACTGCAGGGTAGCACTGAAATGTCACCGTCCTGCCCGGTTACGTGAGCTTTTCAGTCACAGGAGTAAAGAGGCAGCTCGCACCGGTTTTTGCGGTCGTGCGGCGGGAGGGTGTCCGAGCGAAGGCAGCCGGGCGGCGGAGCCAACGCGCCTCCTGACAGCGTGCGGGGCACACGGGAGGGCGCGGGCTTTACACATATAAAGGAAACGTTGCAGTCGTTGGCTGTGGGCTTTAACTTATCAAATGAATTCGGTTTGCACTCTAATTTAGCTTTCTTTGGTGGTTTCTTCGTTTGGTTTTTTTTTGCTTTGTTGGTTTTTTTGGACGATTACGCCCTAGCAGAAACTGACCTCAAAGAAACACTCAACCTCAGTGCAAATTCACAAAAGTTACAGATACTTACACTTTTACCCTTTTAGCCTTCACCACAAATACATCTTATGAATCAGTCTTATGAAAAAAACAAACAGCTACCAATACACAAGAGGAATTAGGCTGCAAGAGTTAAAAAAAAATGCAGAAATCAGTTTACAAAGAGTGTATAAACATCAGTGATACAGAATAAAGAAATAACCTGGCTTGCAGCCAGACCTCAAATGAAACGCAAGAGTCCTAAACTTTCCAGCGCAAAACTATCTACAACATGGGTTCAGAATAAAAAGCAGTCCCTTTAGTGACAACTTCCAACAAATTTGTAGTTGAGAAAGTCGCGCCAGAAAACAGCCAAAACATCGCCACCTTTTAGAAGAGACAACGAGAAAATGCTTAATGATCATGTAGTTCCCTATTTTAAAAGTTGCTATCTAGATAAGGCATCGGGTGCAATTAGATCGTTGTTTAGGAGATTTAAAGCAGTGATTCTGTTGGAGAAAACGTGCCAAGGGTTTCTGTATGCCTATAAAACATATGCTTTTGGTACCGACTGACAAGTTAAAAGAACATTCTACAGCTGAGAAAATGGAAGTATCCAGTAACCTTTACTTCTGGTTCTGGAAGGGGTTGCTTGATCCCTTTCAGATCGCTTTCTCCCAGCTCCTGCTTTCCTCTGTAAAGCCACGCAATACTAATTCTCACAGGGATAGTAAGACTTAATTGTTCTGCTATTTTGAGGTCAGCTCAGGAGAGGCAAAGTGTTATGAAGAGATGGATGCACCAATGAAATGTAGGCTCCATTCCTACTCTGTTTGGTGTACACATGAAAATCCAATTCTGGAAATGAAACGCAATCTAAAATTGAGAAGGTTAAAATGTTTGTAAAAAAAAAAGAGCAAAAGCTAGATAACTTCGCACTCTTTTTTCCAACCAAACATTTCAGATTTATTTAAACTAAGATTATATTACAAAAGGTATTAACAGTGTAAAAAATCCTCCACACTTAGAATACTGAAGTTTTTAGTTAATTCTGGGTTAGCTTTTACTTCTTTCTTTTTTTTTTTTTTTTACTGTGCTTCCTTCTGTTTAAGGCTACTTCAACTTTACAATGTAAAGCACGTTTTGTACAAGATTATCAGTATTTTATGTCTCAATTACTTGTTTTCCTGCATTAAGGTCTCTCATATTCATTAATTAACAAGCTGAAATCCATCTTAACATCATGAATACATTTAGGAAAGTATCTTGGACAAGGAGTTTGCAATTTCCGTATGAGGAAAATCTGCACTTCTCAGTGAAAGTGAAATGTCAGTTTAAACCACATAATTGGGATAAACTGCATTATTTATATGAAGGCTCAGATCAACAACAGTAGAATACTGTTTCCTCCTCAAAATTTGGTAAGTTTATTAATTAAAATATTTCTAGTCTACCATGTATAGGCAGAAATTGTTATTTTTAAATGATTAAATATCACTAAGACAACAGCAGGCATTCAGGATACATCACAATTTATAATATGGCAAATCAGAACATCTACACTGATAGTTCCTTTCAGATTTACATTTATCTAAAAACCAGAAGTCGAAGAAGTTATTAAAATAGGTCCTGGAAAGCAGTGAAAAAAAGGAACTAAAAGGTCAGGAAATGTGGAAGGCTGCAGATGGATGCGGGCATTAATTTGTAATCTTCCAGACCCCGATGTTTGTTGGAGCCCCCCACCTTGCTCATTGCCTCACACTGTCCCACACTCTGTAATGCAAAACTCCAAAAAGATTTTGTGGATTGGTGCCCTAAGTTACTCTCAGTAATCAAGAGATGAATGTGCAACAGCTTTCCAAGTCGTGCTTACTAGCAAGTTATTTGGTGGGGTTTTTTTTTCAGAGATGAGAAATTTCAATGTCAAAAATAAGCATTCAGGCACCAAGTGGTAGGTATCGAAAGCAACTGTCACCTTGGTGACCTGAAACAATTGGGTAGAAAGCAACAGTTGAATGTTATATAAAAAATAAACAGACAAAATGATCGGGTAAGAGGCGTGCACAAAAGTGCAACGGGACTGGAAATGTTTAGTTCAGTTTATCGAGTTCAAGAAGACAATCATGTCATGTACTCATCCCAATTGTGGAACCTATGGAAAACCAAGACATACTGGTAGCAAGGAGAATTTAAGGTTCAAAAAGAGCTCTATTTTCTATGCTAACAGTAACTGTTGAGCTCTTAAGTCTTTATCTAAAGTATTTAAACTAATGTTGTCCCTTGCAGAGACAGGAGACAACAAATAAATACTTGATACGATCTCCATAAGGGGGAAAAATACAACCAGGCCTCAGCTGAAAAAGACAGGTAAAAAAAACCCAAAACAACCACCAAACCAACCCACATGAAAATGCTCTTAGGGGACCTCAAAAAACCTGTAGCGCCACCAACACATTGCAATAGCAAAGTCAGCTGCATTTACTGTGGCTGGCTGTGCCACCGACAGAGATTAATCTTCCCCATTTTGAGACGTCTAAAGTAAACTGAAAAAATCCCCACAAAGGACCAGATGCCTAAGGCGAAAGCAGTTGTCCTCCGCTCCCGAGGCAAGAACCAGCACTTCCACCGAGTAGCAATTTACGTGACCCCTTTTAGGATGGAATGGATCTCCCACCAGGCCTGCCCATTTGTCTTTCCTGACTGCAAATGAAAGCCAGGTGAGGTAAGCTTGTGGTAGACCTCAAAATTTTAGTTACCTCAGTCTCAGAAGAGGAATTCAACTTGTACCTCTCAAAGCAAATAATCCTGCCACTCCTAAATTTGATTACAGGAGGAATTATTTCTGTCAAAAGTGACTCATTTTTAAATAAGCAGGGAACAATGTTTTAAACCTTATTTTGCACCTGTATTTTTCTGTCCTAAAAGATTATTTTATTACTTCACTACCAGTTATTTAGATATTTGTTTACAATTAAAGATAGTCATTGCACTAAGACTGGCAACCTTTTATAACTAAGGAATACATTTAACAATTCTACAGCTTATTAGATACTAAAAGGTTACATTTTATTTTACCAGAAAATGAATAATTTTTTTCTTGATTATTTAACACTTCGTTAGTTTGCACAGAACTCTATTTGGATGCAAAGTAGAATAATATGAGAAACTGCATTCAAAATAATTCCTTCTTCGATCGATCTACTTTAAAAGTACTGGATACATTTGTGAAATACATCTGGTTAACAAAGAGGATTGTTTCTGGCTGGTACTGCCTTCAGCTTTTAGATACAGTAGATTTCACCATCACAGACTTATCCTACCTATGAGAAGGGAAAAAAAAACAACAAACTTTTTTCAATTCCTAATCTCTGTTCAAGTTTGAACTAGTTGTTTGAAGTGAGCTGGTTAAAGTGAAATTGAACTGTACGGAGCAGCTCCTGCTATCAGACTGTGGTTCAGCAGTTCAAAACACTTGCTTCCTGATTCTTACTCTAGAAAGAGGAAGGTTTTTCTCCTACTCCATTCATCAGTTCAGTGCGTTCTCTCTAAGACTTTGGCAACACAACTGCTTAAAATGTTAAGAGATTATAGTGCATACAGCTATAACAGAAGTTATTCATTTCATATTTTGAGAAAAAATATGTAATTTAAATCAGTCTTTTCTAAAATAAATGTTTATCTTTCCTCATTTGTTTTAGGGCAGTACTACGTGCAGACTCTGGGGCTGATCTCAGTGGTAAGGCAGTACCATATTACGCTACAATGCCAAGCCCTGAGGCATGAGCAGATGTTCAGGGAGTAGATCTGCAAGTACGAGTCGTGATGTACTCCAGAAACCCCTTCTTTGTACATGCACGTGCCAGCGGTACGATGCACGTAATACTCCTGTCCCCTTCCATGTCTTCTCATGAAAGAAGCCAATCAAAACCAGACTGCTTTCCATCCTTTTTACAGGTTCTCTCTTGGTGGCAATCCAGTTTTGGCTTCCATTTTTCTATAGAGCCTCTCGATCCCTCCCCTCATGATCAGGCATTAGTCTGCAATGTGATAGGGGGCAAGAAGTGTGAGTCTTCTGGCAAGGAAGCCAGAAACATAAGCAATTCTTTGGCAACTTTAATAGTTCCAAGTAAGAAATAGTTAACATTAAAAACAACAGACCGGGCGATACCAAGTTTCAAGTTTCCCCCTGTTTCTCATCCTCACCAGCCTCTGCAGTCTTGAAGCTGTCAACTTTGGAAATATCACTGGTGATGGAGACTCATGCCAAGTCTAAGGCAGATATTCTGTACACAGAGAGCAGCAGGTACGATTCCAGTTTGAAGATCAGGGTCTTCAGTAACCAAACTGCAAAGATGCCAAATTGATACCTGACTCGCAAGGGATTTTCTTTCTTAGGTACCTATTGGCAATCCCTTCTGGAAACAAAACAGACCAAAGCACCCTCAACAACATTAAACTGACAGGCAGTATGGGCTGAGGCCTTTGAACATGTTTCAACATAGCGGTATTTTCGATAGAAGAAGATGGTAGCTGTATCTAAGGTGGGCTTTGCGGAAGGAACATGCTTCAGGTGCAAAGAGGATTACACTGCTGACAATGAGATTCCTTAAGAAGCTCTTACGGTAAGCATTTGGACCACCAGCTATCTACCAGTAGGAATAAACTTGTTAACATAGAGAGAAAAGCAGATGATACTAATTTTAAAAATAAACTTATCTGAGAACTACTCTAAACATAGATAACAAAGTAAATGTGAGCAGTGAATAATCTCTTGCTAATGAAATGCTGCAGTGAGTACAGTAAACACACAGATATCCTTTTAATCAAATCTATTTCATAATCAAGACATAAATGCTTAAATAAGGAGCTCAGAAATAGAGGGATCAGATTTTACCATGTTACTGCCAAACTGGCAAGACCCGAAGTCTATTACATTCTGAATCAGAAAAGTGGATGGTACGTAATTGTGTTGTAGTTCTTCTATTTGATGCATTCCACAATGCAACACAAACCTCCTATTCTGTTGGTAATATCAAGTACTATTTTTATTGCAAGAATTCCATCTTGTCTTTAATGTACACCTTAATTCTTTCAGATATAACAGGTATTGTTAGCTGAAGTATTTTCAAACAGTGTCAAGTACAGATCAGGTGTTTGATACGTAACTGGAAAATGAAAATGTATTTATTTAAAGTTTTGACTGAATTGTCTTAGAGACAATTACACAATCATTGTATAAATTACGTGTTATAATACCAAATTATGGATTATGCACAGAAATGTATCAGTTGAGAAAGCTGATATAAAATTTTAATTTCCAATTGCTTAGAAGATGTTAAAACTTGTTTTATACTTCTATTATTAGAAACTGTTGCAAAACATGTTTTGAGATCTAGGCGTTGATGGTGTTAATGGCAGCTGTTTGCACTGACAACCATTTTAACACGAGCAATTTTCTAAGGAGAACCATCAAAGCTGTTTTGAAATTCAAGTCTCCTATTCAAGAAAGCTGGCAAAAATTAAATGGAAAAAGCTGACTGCTGCTTAACAGCAGCATCTTACAATCGTCTTGTTGAATTGCATCCTGGTTTTTTTGGGAGACCATTTTACCATTTGAGAGGTTGAGTTATAATCCTGTTTTCTAGCACACTTGTAATACATCTGTCAATTTGCTAGTGATTTAGTGAGCACACTCTCTTATCCTTATGTTGTATTTCAGGAAGCTACATGTAGACCTCCAGTCTGCACACTGACTAATCAACTGATACTTGCTTTCAGAGTCCTGTCTGCTTGGCTAGACTTTGTTTCCCTGGTTTACTTGTGAAAGACTCATGTGAAAGTGTCCAAAAGCCTAACTAAAACCAAGATATAGCAACCAGTTCTTATCAGCATCCACAAGATCTGTCACCTCTTCACAGAAAGAAATTAGACTGGGTTTACGTGACATGATCATAGCAAATTGGTTGTTACACACGTCACGCATACCTGGCCGATGCTAACAGCAGATTTTAATTTTTACTTGTCAGAAAAAAAGAGATTTAATGTCAGGCCAGTTGATCTGTAATTTCCATCTTCTCCATTTGGTCCTTAAAAAGTCAGAGCACTGTTTTTGCTTTTTTTTTGTCATCTGCTGTTTCGCTTGTTTTACCTTAGCTTTCACAGACACCCTTAGAAATGACAAAGCTCCTCAGATTAGTTCTTTAAATACCGGGAAGAAATTATTCAAGCCCAGTCAATTTGACATGTAACTATTTTCTATCCCGTTTTCCTCTCTCTAGGTAAGCTTCTTCAATCTTTGTCACTCATATCAATTGCATGAGCAATACCCTGGCAGTTGATTTTTGACTTTTTGGATCAGTCATCACTACAAGAAACCAAACAATTCAACACACAAATTGCAAATCTGAACCAAACACACCATCACTTGATATGTCAATAGCCATCCTCTTCTAAGCATTCGGCACTTTTGTTAGTGCCAATCTTTTACTACTTATGTATTTATTCTCTGTCGGTTGACAGTTACATCTCATCTACTTCCATCTCTATCTGTTAACACTGTTCTTTGGTGGTATCTGAATTTCCACCTTCTGCAAGGCCCCCCTCGTGTTTGAAGTTGATGAAATTCCCCATTTAACTGAGCTGGTCTCTGATTACAGCTAGTCTCTCTCTCCTGCCCTGGGATATACTTTCGGTCACGAGTTTCTCATCTCCAAGCACCTGTTTTACCTCCTCGGTTCCTCTCTTACCTCAGACTTTTCTTCCATGAGATCTTACCTAGCACTTTTCTGAAGTCTGCCTTCTTGAAGTCCAGTGATTTTTATTTTGATGTTCTCCCTCCACCCTAGGAATGATGAATATTTAATTTCACTCTTTCTTACACACGTTGTCTTAAACCATCTTTCCCCCCCCTCCACCCTTCACTTGCTGCTGATGTAGTCATTCTTGATCCCAGAAACTGGTTTCCAGAGGGTGCAATATTGTCTGTCCTAAATTAGACAGCAGTCAGATACTTTTAAGATCACATAAGCCTGAACACTACAACTCAGCTATGTAACAAGATTTACATTTGGCAAGTTCTTAAAATATGATGTAACCTTCATGTGAAGAAAGTATTCTTATTCAGGTAGGGTGCTCATATGCTGGTGCACAACTCCTGCAGATTCTCTCTTGTTTCAGAAGCTCTTTCTTGAGACTTGAGATAAACTAAATACTGCATAGACCTTACCCACTAAATTTATTCATAATTTGCAGCCAGGAAGAGCTGTCCATATCCTTGTAATAGACAAGAGTTACTTAGTAAGCAGCAGGAATCAATGAGGTCCCAAGCAGTTTACATCCCTACCTAAGCACTTTCACCTAAAGATAGTGGAGATGAGAATGCTGAATCTCACTTCACCTGGTTTTGTACCAAACCAGGCTCATAACAAGAACCATACATTACCATAGAATATTTTATTGATAAAACTAGAAGGCATTCCTGAGAATTCTTAAAGCAACAGGATCTCAGTTCACTAAGCTAAAGGGGGAAGACAAATGTTATTCTTTGGTACCACACAAGCCAACGCTTCATAGCTGATTCCTTCCCAACACTAGACACTACTACGCACGTGTACACAAACTTACCGTTTTGTGATGCTTCCCTTCCCCCTTGAAAAGTGACATAGAGAACAACAGAATGAAAGATCAGAATAGATGGGGAAAAAAAATGTAGGTAAGTATTTTATTTTCTGAAATTTCTGCGTCCTTGGAAACTAGAGGCATTTCTGCTAGCGAGAATTTCTATTGCAAATTTGTTTTCAGAAGAAGTCATTCTCATATATTCAAATTTTTTAGTGGGGGCTTTCAGGTTCCTTTCCAGGAGCAGAGCTGTGCTCTTGGACATAGCCTGGAAATTCAAAGTATTGCATTAGATTAGCCCAAGTTTAGATCCCTCAGGTTATTATTCTTTATTTTTAGTTGCATTACTTTTTCATTATTTTATTTAAGCTAAATTTTTAATAAAACACTGCTGCTTCTAGTGAAGCATTTTTAATTATTCTTTCCCCAAAGAATAACTGTGTCTATTTACAACCAATTCTTACCACTCTCCGTGACGAGTCTGCCTCAAAATGTGGCTTTTTATATTGGTAACACTCAATAGTAACAGCCAAGTTCTTAACCAAATGTTTCTAATGAACATTAAATGTTAAAATAAACCTAAAAGATCCCACTGGAATAAAAAAACGCACATTTTCAAAACAGTTTTCTACAGTGGAAAATAACTCTATCAATTCGTAAGTGACTTCAAAGGACAGAAAGAGGAAATAATAATTTTATTTTATGCATGTCCCTGTAGAGTTTCTTCTGTAACATACTGCCCATTCACAAGTATAAGTACAAAAAGCCACTGCTCAATCATCCAGTTCTGATTCAATTTGAAGATTCGTATGATTTGCTTAGCTGAGTTTTAAGCTTCACCTATCATATAAAACTTTCTTCTTGCTGATTATTTCTGTATTCATCTATCACCAGCTTCCCCTTCCTGCTTTTCAAACAATTTCACCATTTGGCGTGAAAGACTTCTGTGTAATTCAGAATTTAAAGAGATCCTTTCTTTGTACACCCCTGCCATCATAATTTCTCTGTATTTTCAACTAAATAAAGCAAATACATTTTTCAGTTCCATTGTATTTCTTCACAAGGAATGAGCAGATACGGTTTTCAAAATTCAAGAAGGTAATACCACAACTGTAATGTGGTTATATCAGTATTGCAAAACACTTACGTATAATCAAAACAAACTTGCAAACCCTGAAGAGTATTTACTCCTCAAATGACATCTATGTTCTACATAGGCTTACAATCATTTTTACTGGACTTCCGTTTGCCCTGATATGCAAAATGCTGTCTAGGCAAGTAGTCCCTGCTCCCAAAACTTAGACCTGAAGAAAAACACCCCAAAATATTGTCAGAAAATAAGGGTGGAAAATCCAGAGAGAAAGAGAGAACACTGGTGTATCTGATTATTCATCAATAATCAGTGGCTGAAAGTAGCAGATCAAATAGCAAAACAGGAATGTAAGAACTGTCAGTGCTTACAGTTAAATCACTTAAAGAGATCAGACACATTTCCACAAACAGATTTCCATCTTAAGCCAGTCAGTAACTAGTTTGGAGAGAAAGGAAGGAAATCTGATGTCTACCAGATTGCTTCTTAGTGGTAAAAGCTCATCACAGGACTGTTCCATAAAGCTTAAAGCAACATTCATGACTCAGCAGTGACTGACTGCTTTCTCTCTAAACAACAACAACAACAAAAATTCAAGGTGTATCTCTCAATTGAGCTTAACAAAATGAAGGAGAAACCAACAACTATTTGGCTGGAATGGTTTCTTACTTATCTGCACAGCTCATTAAGTCCTCCGGAACTGACCAGTAAAAATGAAGAAACCTCGAAGAAAGAAAGAACTTTATAATACTACATTTGGAACAACTGAAAATGATCTCAAAGTTCAAAGGAATAGCTTTTATCCTTTTCAACAGAGAGATGACATTCATGCTTTAGTTGGGCTTTTTTTTTTCATTGCTGACACCGGTGTCAAGCAGTAACAATTCACACCGCCTCCCCAGTAAATGTTTAGTCTTCCACTAGGTATCTGGTCCTACAGGATAAATAACTGCTACAGGAGCCTCAACTGCTCACATAAACAAAAGTGTAACTTTATGGCCCAATGCCTAAAGAGAACAGGAATTCTGAAGAATTTACTTTTCATTCCACGTGACTGTAGAAGATGACTCATTGTCCAATAACATTCCACAGTTCACCAAGAAAACAGGAACATGTATGAGGGAATAAAACAGACATCCTGTTAGATCAGCATCATGGATGATAAGCAAGTAACTACTGTAGGTTACTTCTAAGAATAAGAATTTTTCTAAGAAGTTCCCAGCTTGAGGCATCTGCTCCTTTTTTTTAATCAGAGTTACTATGTAATCTTAAATCCTTGTGTACATTAATGGAATGGTCATGGCATTGAGATACACAAATTTTCCTAAGTAATGCAAAATCTTCATATGAACCCTCTAATAATCTCTAAAACCCTCACATTTTCTCATTGGATTCCCAATCCATGTCTTGTTTGAACTTGGGGAGAAGGAGAAAAAAAGCTGAAGATTGTGGTTACATTCAATAAGCAATTAATACTTATCTTCTAACTTACAGCTGATGTTATTTCTATAGTCAGCTGTACCCCTTTTCTAGCTGATTTCAGTGACACAATGCAGACCCCAGTCCTGAAAATATCCACGATTTACTTCTTGTGACTAAGCAAACCTACACACGTGAACAGAACATGGACATGGGTAACAGTAAATTAAATTAAATTTCTTCAGGAACAAGATTTACCTGGCTAGAAACATGCGAAAACAAGAAACTTTAAAAATTCTGTTTGTATCAAAGAAGCCATAAGAACAGCAAGAAGTACAAATAGAAAAATGAAACTGATACGTTGAGTTGGAAGCAATAGTTGAGTGCTGGACAAGAAGGCTTAACAAAGATAATAATTTTTATTCACAGGCAAAATTAGTCAACAAAAAAACTCTTTTCTAAACTAAGTAGCTTTGGTTTTAGTTCTCAAAACTTTTAAACAAAATACAAGAAATCAGTTTGAATATAGTCAACCTCAGCTTGCATGTCCAAAACATGCCTCAAACAGCACAGATACTCGTTTTATAATTAAGGGGAAAGGAAGGAAAGTCAGCTCATTGGCAATTTATTTCAAAACTATTTGAAGATTAATGTCCATAGGTGGTAAAGTAGCCTAGGCTGTAGCATCAGGAAAGACTTATACACACCCTTTTTAGAAACAGATAAACTGAAGATTTGCTTCATTGGACAGAATGCATCTGTGTTATCACTAAAAAAAACAATCAGAAACTAATTAGAAACAAACACACTCGCAGTTTGATCTGTACACCTCTTCTCAGAAATTCTGGTTAAGATAATATATTCTAAACCAAACTGATACCGTTCTTTCCTGTCCTACACTTTGTTTCTTTAATGACCTCATAGACCTTAACTTGTCTTCTACTTATTAGGAGAGCAGTTGCCAGGTTTTCACTTTCAGAGTAGGGATAGTGTTGTTATCTGTATGTCGGACCCACTTCTGCAGTATACTGGAACTGCTCCTCCAAAGAAGCAATTTTGACATAAATTTTATTAATGAGAACACTTGTTTTCTTAATGTAAACGGTGTGTTCTCTAGAAACTATCCACACTTGACAATGAAGTTCCATTCAACTCTGGTCACAGAAAAATGTGCAAGGTCTTGAAGCCTCTTTAATATTTACTGGACTTTGAAACAGAAAGCTCTTTAAAATGACCATAAACTGGAGCCCTGTGGGAGCAAGCTGCTCAAGGCCGTGCTTGTGTAACATTATTCACACAGGGTATTTCTAACCCTGACCAGTTTATCACACCTTCAACTTGAAGCTCCTACAACTTTTCCATTTATTGACATGTACCCATCGATGTCCCTTTAGCCAGGAAAGTGTAAAGCAAACAGGTATAATACCATTTCTTATGCATGATAATCTCTTTTAATATCTCAAAAGACTTTAAGGAACAAAAACCTAAAGGTAAGCTCTGAAATCCATAGAAAGGCACCTGTCTCCTTGGTATTTTTTTCCACATTTGGCCTTTGTGCTTTCACATCACAGGTTAAAAATACGTTAATACAGGTGAAACATTGAAATAATAATTAAAGAAGAGTTTAAGTACTGTCACAAACTTCAAAACCAATACTATTAAAAGTGTTTTGCTTTGTGTATTACGTGAAACAAATTCACATTTACTTAATGACAAATTTTACTGCACTTCTAAATGAGTAACTATCTTCAAAAATACACTTCTCATGGTTTTATATCAGACACAGTTTATAATTAAAAGATAAGAACAGTTTGTTCGGCTTGAAAAGACATTACAAAACAAAGCACTTAAAATTATCGAACAAACTATTACAGCCAAGTATTCCAGATATTTGAAATCACCTAGATGGGGTCATAATTCAAAGACTGTGATACCTGCCAAGAAGGTCAAAAAAGGCTAACGACTTTCAAATATGTTTTGTCGGTTTTTTTTTAAAGCAAGGCTGCAACTACAAAAATGGGTAGTTGAGTAGAACAAATATGTTGAAACTAATATATTATGAAGTGAGGTATGGTAGTGTTGAAGTGCTACAGTGGGTTTCTGCATATTCCAACTCATTTCAGGTCAACTACTTTAAGTTCGAGATCGGCAGACTATCGACCGCTTGCTGCCATCTTTTGTCATATGACCCTTTGTTAGGTGTCCGGTGGCCACAGAGAAGATACATTCAATTAAGCAAAAACTAACAACATGAGCAGATATGAATGAGCATATCTGGCAATTCAGAAGGCAAACCGTAAGTAAAAATGCAAGCATACAACTTATAATAAATACACTTTCGAGCATTTAACATTATATTTTAAAAAGAATTTAAATAATAAATGCAACTATTTTATACAGAACTGTACCATTTATTATACACACAAGTATATCAGGTTCCCTTTGTTTACAAAGGCTGGTTACAGATATATGGAATGTTACAGTACCATCTTGCATAAAATTTTAGTACAATTCGTACTTCAAAAAAAGGGTGCAAAACACCAGCCTAATAAATCTGACTGAATTGAAATATTTTTAATTACATCATTAACACATACACAACAAGCTGTACATAAGCCCACTTTTCAACCACCACTTCAAGATACTGTAGCAAGTACATTAGATTATAAATGATTCCGACTATTCAGTTAAATTTATTAAAGGTTTGCACTGCTACTCGCTCTGGAACCTTTAGGGTATAGCCTGTATTCATGAGTGACTGAGCTCCCGTTAGTACAGTTAAAAGGCAGTCGGCACTGGTTGCCAAAGTACTAGTCACAAGAGATCTTCTCAGAGAAACTTCACCCGAGAACAAACATTTTTGGATACTTTTTTTTTTTTTCCTTCAAAAATAATAACAATAAAAAAGTTTTATGGGGTCAAGACTCTCCATTCTGTACCTTGGCTGCTGGTGGATGCATGAAGTCCTTAAAGGGAACCAGTGCCTCTTTCAGAGCAGAGCACACTTCCGAGGATGAGCAGGTGATACATTCTACTAGAGTCGGGTACAAGGCAATGACTTGTGCCCATGTGTTAGCATCAACTGCAACAAAGGAAAAAAAAAAAAAAAGATTGAATCTCTTAACTATCGTCCAAATTCTTAAAACAGATTTCATTTTTTTTAATATCTGTACAAATAAGGGCACATTTAGGTGTCTAAACACCTAAACCTAGTGCTATATCGACACTATGACATCTGTAGAGGGCTCTCAGATACGAGGTAGGATTTTCGCAGGAGAACCATGCTCTTTTTTGTAGCAGGAGCTGGAAGCCAGATAGGGTATCTGCAAGGTGGTGCTACACACCCGTTGTTTCTACGTACGAATCATTCAGTGTTTTTTTTCTGGATGAAGAACTGGCAAACTGAAGATAATACTTTTATTAAATCTGTAATACACCTAACATTTTCTGCCTGCTTTCCTCAGCTATTGACAGAAAATTGAATTGGACACACATTTCATTTTTGAGAACTTGTCAACAATGAGGTCTTACATTAACTTAGAATCATTCCAGATTATAAGAGCTATAGAAAGCAAAGCTATAGAAAACACTTGCCCAATGCACAAATATATCCATGATTAAGTTTGTTAGTATACTAACTGAACATTGTGAGCATGAATCTTATTCATTATGTCACTTCCTTCCTTATCTTCATTTTAGCTCTGTTTTCAAAAGAGAACACAACCCCGATTTCAGAGAATGTTAACAATTCTCTTAAATAAAATTATTAAAAGCTAGAAGAAGTGGGACTAAAGTGATTCTCTGATTTGTTCAGTAGTTCTCTTCATAAAGTGGGCAGGAGGTTTGGCAATTACCCAGATACAAACCAGGGGGAGAATTTCTCTCCTTGCGGGAAGAGGGCTGCGGAGGACAGTCCAGCTGTGCTCTCTACTCTGCCCCTCTAAGAGAAATGCCCCCCCACCAAAGTAGCGTTTCAGTTGCCTCCAGGGCTCCCCAAAAGGCTTTACTGATATCCTGGCAGAGCTCTGCCCTCAGCCTTTTGCCCTCAGCCTGGGTAACCCACGTTATGGTACTGGCTGCTCAGGGATGCTGCAAGTGAGATGCTGCTTCTTTCAGCAAACCCACCTGCCTATGTTTCTCTGGAAAGGCTGGCTTGCTTGCTTGTTTGGGGATTGAAAAGGGGTTTTCTATTCCTCATAATATATGTTGTGTATGCAATTCTGTCAGAGCTACAGAGTCCAATACAGTTGGTTTAACTAAGACTCCTTACTGAGTTTTCTGGCGTGAACTCTACTCTCTCTGCATGCAGTAGGTGCAGCTTATGGGAGGAACAGGACACACGATTATAAATGAAGTTGTCTTCTATTTAATTCAGACCTTTAAATACATCTGTCCACCTTACTTAGGCACCAATGAGCTAAGACAGCTTTCTCAATACAGGACACTAGAGCAGAAAGGCAGGGAAAGCAAGACTGCAGGGTTAAGTGTCTAATGGCATTCAGCTTGGACACCCATCTAATTGCAGAGTGCACCTGTGCAAACAGGAGCCATAGCCACCTATAAAGGTATCATGAGAGGAAAAAAGTATCTAGCAAGACTACAAATATTTAAGAATTCTATTAACATTTTATGGGAGGTTTTGGTTTTTTTTTTTCAGAAGCCACCAAGCTCGATCTAAAAAAAGACACCATAAATTAAAGTTTTCTACTTTATTAAACATATCTTAGGGCCTTATACTTCTAGGTGTACTGGAAAAACTCTGCAGGTTGTTGTTTTCTTTTTGTTTGTTTTGTTTTTTTTCCAGCCTACCCGCCACCTACATATACATAGAATTACAAAATGCTGAATCTTACAGATTACCTTTTTCTTCCAAATTTCTGTGAAATTACTACAGGAAAGAATAAATATTCTGCGGCAGAGACATAATGTTCTCTTGTTTGGAATCCTGTTGTTTAAGAATAACTTACCATTTTCAGGATGAGTTTTTTTTAGTGAATCTATGAGGGTACTGACAGCTTTTAAAACAAATATGATTTCTGTTACTTGTTGCCTACAAAGAGAAAAATGCAAACAGTCAACTACTCATTTTTGTTTCAAGAATGTAAGTTTTCTTTGAAACTTACACAACGTTAAGCAAAATACTTAATGGAAACAGCTGCAGTGAAGTCTACCAAAAAAGGGGATATTTAGCGATTAAGGTTATAATTTGGCTTTAGCTTTCCCACCATCATTGCTGTTGTCTTATCTAGGATAGCTTCAAATCTGATACTGGAAACAGTAACAGCATACACATCTCAATCTGAAAATACTCAAGTACATGATTAACCATAACATGAAAATAATCAATTTCATCATTCATGATCAAAACCTTCAAAAGTTAAGTGAGATTTAAAGAAATTCCCATTTTAAAGAATTTTCTGGTACTTTGGTCAACTTTTCTGTTTCAAGAACAATTACTTCAGTAATGATTCATATTGTTGCTGCTTGAATATTTTCAAGAAGATTCTCTACTTCTCAATTTAGAAATTAGACATCACTCTACTGGGAATGAAAGGAAATCAGATTACAGAAATACTATGTTACAGATATCAGAAACATTGTTTTAGTAACTAATATTTTCAGATACTAAGTGCATTCTTATTGTCTATATAACAGCACTGAATACGACCATTATTATTTAAAGCTTTTTCAACAAAAAAATCGGTATCAACATTTCCTTTGAAATGTCTTCCTCACAAACATTCCCATGGCTTTAAATTTTACCACACCCACACACCCTCAATATTTTTTTAATGACTGAGTGACAGAATCATAGACTGTTGGGGGTTGGAAGGGACCTCTGAAGATCATCAAGTCCAACACTTCTGCCAGAGCAGGATCACCCAGAGCAGGCCACGCAGAAACATATCCAGGTGGGTTTTGAAGGTCTCTGGAGGAGATTCCAGAAACTCTCTGGGCAGCTCGTTCCAGTGCTCCGTCACCCTCACAGTAAAGAAGTTTTCCCTCATGTTGAGGCGGAACTTCCTGTGTTCCAGCTTGAACTCATTGCCCCTCATCCTATCACAGGGCACCACTGAAAAGAGATTGGCCCCTTCTACTTGACACCCACCCTGCAGATACTTCTAAGCATATAGAATAAATAATTTTAATTGAAACTTGTTCTCATAAAGTACTGGTAACGCGTTTCATGTCCTGAAGATAATGTACATACCGTGGAAGAGGACATTTGCCACTCAATCTCTCATCTTCTATGTAGCGATGCAATACATCCTGTGACCTTTTCAAGAGGACAGAAAGTGCCATTCTAGAGATGTAGCCTTCCTGAGGAGTTGTGACTTTATTACTGAATGAAAACTGGAGCAGCGTTTCAAAACACACCTTAGAAAACTCCTCTCTCATTCGAATATCTATTTCGGCTTCTGTCAAAGTAAAACATCGTAATTCATTGTGCAGCGAGCATGCCAATACACTAAATGTTTCATTTCAATCAGTTCATTGTATTTTGCAAAAAGGTTGTCGTTCCTCTAGTATTAAAAAGGATTAACAGTGCTAAGAACAAGTATTAAGAATACATTCTAAGAAAAGGTGACTACGCAGCAATCACAATTGTTCCAAAAATAAAAGATAAAACATGCAACACACTCAGTAACGTGTCACCCACTTGACCTTGCTTTCACAATAAAATATAATCAAATTACATTTATCACACTGCCCCGAGCAACCCCAGTTCTATATCGTAAGTACCAATATTTGGTACTGTACAATTCATATGTTTTTCTCTGTAATGGCTTATGTCCATTTTTTTTCATCTTTCCCAAAAAAACTATAAATGTTTTTTCTTAAAGGCAGAGAAGGTCCCTGGCGAGGTACTTAACACTAAGGTCATTTAGTATTTAAGAACAGGATGTCTGTCTTCCGATTGTCTGAAATTATTGTTAGAGCTATTTCACATGGCACAATGTAAAACAAACTACATAGAAAGGAAAAATATAAAGTAATAAGTACAAGATTAGACATGATACTGATCAAGAGGTACGCAAATATTTTTTAAAAATTTTCAGGGAATGCTCAGCAACTTCCATGAAATAAAAAACAGTTCATAAAACCAAGCTGGTTATCAAACAGTCTATACTGAATACACACCACAGAACTTAAGTCTTTATCAGAATAAGTACTCTCAACATTTGCATTACTTTCTAGTCGATTTAAACATCGTATCTGTTGTCATTCAGGCACCGTACCTGTAAAGGAGGATGACTGAGAATGTATTGAGCCTTTATTGAGCATAGTCATTATCTGACCAACAAATTCCTTAGGAATAAAATTAGCATATGGCAGTATCTCTGTGCTGATAAGCTGCACCACCTAAAACAAATAAAATACATTTATATTGGTTTTCTGAATATTAAGGTTGTAATTCTAGTATGAAGAAGACAGAAACATTGAACAAAAGAGACATGTCTAATGAAACCACAAAATCTTCCAATGCTAGCTTTTAAAATTTGCAGATACGTCAGAAAAATGTGTTCTTGCCTGTAATGTTAAACTTGAAATAATAAGCTTTTTTCCTCCCACTTTTGTCAGTTTCTGAAGCAGTTATCACTCAGATTTCCACTGACATTTCAAGTGTATTCTTCAAATCAAATTTATGGTTTTGAGAAGATCTAACCTTAGGAATCTCCCTCTCCCTCCACCCAATTCAATATCCTCACTATGACATGAAGACATATATCACATGCTTACAATGTGACATCTGCAAAGCAGAACAAGCGAGTTAATTATCTAAATGAGCTTAAGGCAACACACATTAACTGAAATGCTTTCTATCCTTGGTCTTGATGCTCCCATTCAGAACAAAGTGGGTTTAGATCTCCATAAATTAATGCGTTAGATCTCAGAATTCTGCTCACTGCAGGTGGAACTGCTCCCGCTTTTCATCCAGAGATCTTTGTGTCCCAGCTGCCAGTTGCAGAGATGAGAGGTGATCAAACCCACAGATATTGCCATGTCTTCTCTGCAAATAACCCCTTTTCCTTAGTACCCCTAATCCCTGCTCGGATAGATCTCTTAGTCCCGGAGTGAATGGGACCAGTCCCTCTTCATCACAAGTACCATCTTCTTTGACCTGACCCAACCAAACACGATTACTTTTACGATTACAGTGGTCTGTGTACCGCAGAAACAAGACGTCAGTACCGAGAACACATCTGGAGGGCAACAATGTCATTGCTGACTGAATGCCGCCACCCCCCCTCAACACAGAAAGCGCTCACTTTAGGCTTAATTGGCAGCTTCCTCCATGGTTTACAATTACCTGTGTAATTGCTTGGCAATAACATAATAAGTTAAGAATCAGATAATGGGTTAGAAGTAGAAACACGTTCTGCTTTAGCCACTCTACGCTGTTTTGAACTTGAGTGGACAAGTAGCTGTTTTTAGCATGTCGCTGCCTTCTTTTTGCATAACTCTGAAGCAGCCAAATTCTGAGCCCATGAATTTCCTGTCTTATTCTCAAAAAGGAAAACAGTATCACAGAAAAAAATAACAAATGAGTAACTTAAAAAAATTATTTCAGAAACAAACGTAATCAGTGAATGTCACTAACCCATTGCATTCAATAGTATATTTGTTATAGTCTCCTTACCTCAACATCAATACTCTCATTCTTCTGAAATTCTTGAATGGAGAGATTATCAGGAGGTGTACTGAAAATAAATGTATCATGTTATACTTTCAATTTCACAACATATGTAAAGAGAAAATGGATTACATTTGAAGTTTTTACCTGCATCAAGTTGGTACTGTTACAGTGCAATGATTATTTTTTAGAATAAAATCTTATGAAAAAATGATGATAAAAAATATTGAAAGGACAAAAAGTAGTAAAACACTAAATTGAGGAGTCACAACTGATAGAATTAAGAACTTGCATCACCAACATCATTTTTCAGATGCTTCTCTTCTTTTGTAGGTGCAAAAGTCACAGTATCTGTTTAGATGAGTCTGTAAAGGTATCATCAGGGGATCACAGTTTATGACATTTTACTTTTTCTCTCACTATGCAAGGTAAGAGACTTGATTTTCAGCAATACATCTGTAAAAAACTTAATTTTCTTCTGCATTAATGAAACATACTTTTCATTAATGGGACATTACTTTGTCCTCTTGATAATTGAAATGATATATTTGTTCTCATTCTTAAGGAAGTTTATGAAGAGACATACCCATTTTACAAATAATAATTTTGAAGAAGCTCAGAACTTTCTGCATTCTTCACAGAATCACAGAATTCTTGAGGCTGGAATAGACCTCTGAGATCACCAAGTCCAGCCTATGACCTAACACCACAACATCAACTAGACCATGTCGCTTAACGTCACATCCAATCTTTCCTTAAACACCTCTAGGGATGGCGACTCCACCACTTCCCTGTGCAGTCCATTCCAGTGTTTAATCATCCTTTCCGTGAGGAAGTGCTTCCTAATACCCAACCTAAACCTCCCCTAGCGCAGCTTCAGGCCATGGCCTCTCGTCCTGTCACTAGTTGCCTGGAAGAAGAGCCCGACCCCCACCTGACTACAAATTCCCTTCAGGCAGTTGTAGAGAGTGATAAGGTCCCCCCTGAGTCTCCTCCAGGCTAAACAACTTCCATTGTATATAAAAAATTATTTACAGATTAAAAGTTCAGAAGTGATTCATCAAAAAATCTCCCCAGTACTTTACAAGATCCTACCTCACCTGCTTCTAAGTCTAAAAATCTTGTATCATTTGATTAGAAATTTTATGCCAACCAACAGTCACGCAGTTTTCTCTGGTTAAGTTTTATCTCATTTATTGAGTCCTCCTTTGTACGTACTGGAAATTCCTTTGCTTTGCTGGATTATGCTTCTGAGTTATTGCACCAAGTTCCTCAGCAGGTCAGAAAGAGTAAAGGCCTCCTACTTAGCCATCAACTACTTCAGCTCATGTGCCTACATCAGTATTTTAGTTTGGATTAGACATGGGCTTTTCAAGCTAAATTTTTAGACTTCCCTGTATATAAACCTTGGTTCATGTCTCGTCTTAGAGTATGTAAAACTGGATTAATTTCCAATGAAACTAAACAAAAAAAAATGTACTCCAAGCTCTCATAGATGCTTTCATGACAGGAACCCAGACTAGAGCTACTCTGAAATAAAACACCTAAAGTAAGCACTCTGCAGGTGATGGGTCCTCATCATGAACTGTTCTGCTTTACAAATCTGATCTTCACTTTGATTTTCATTCCCCCCCTCCCTCAAAGTACTTCACACAACACAAACTCTGAAATGCCTTGCGTATAATCCCATAATCACAGTGTTGCCTGCTAAAATCTACATAGATTCAACAGAGAGTTAGCAACATTATTAAAGAAAAATCAATTATGAGCCAATGACAACCTGTGGTATAAGAACTTTTTGATCTACATAAACTGGGGGCCTGAAAGAACATAGCACGAAACTATCCCTATGTGGTCCCCTTGAACTCCTCCTTTGGGTATCCCACTAATTCAACAGAAACAGGTCTAGAGAGGTGTCTGTTCTGACCTACTTACACTGTTCCCATTTTTCCTGACATAGAGCAGAAGTTGTAATCCTCATGCCTATGTCTCTCAAAAATTTAAAGACCGTTGCAAATTGTGGGTTCTGTTTCTCTATAATGTCTGATTTGCACTGATGGTAACATCTTACTAGAGCTAATGAAATAACCAGTAGCATTAACAACAAAAATCAGAGACAGGACACTATAAAAGGTCAACATGATTTTATACATTAAAATTCTCTCCTTTTCCCATAGTTTTACTTTTTATCTTTTTAAAATACTATATAACATCGTCAAACTGAGGAACCATTTGGGAATTTGGCCAGTTGAAGGGAATGGTTAGAAATATCAGAATTAATATCGTCTGTAGTACTTCAATTTGCCGCTATCGTGTTATTATTATGCTGGTATGTTACGATGCATCTTGAATTAGGTGATGCTTTTTTTTTTTTTCTCTCTAGAGAAACCATCTGTTTTAAGTACAGAGGATGGCCACTACTGAGAAGGAAGGAAAATGATAGGGTCAATCTGCCACAACATTCCCTGCCTAATTCATGGCAAAATAGTCAGATGTAAGGAAAACAGAGCTCTGGACTGAACAAAGAACCAAGCTGTTCTGTAAGCAGGGGAATCGGTGCAGCATTGTAATGACAAGCAGACTGGCATCCCTTGGCTTGTTTCCAAGCTCCCTCCCCAGCCCCCAGCTTTTCCTCCACCCCATGTCCCTCTCCAGGAAACAACAGACATGTGGTGGGTAGTTCAGAGCTAAGCACATGCTCACGGCAAGGAAGCTGCCCAAGAGACGATTGTGGACCCGTGCCAGCCCTGTCCTCATAAGGATACTTGTCTGGGCCTGTCTTCTCCACCCCACTGCCAGTTTTAACGAAAGGTTTAAGAACTTTGGAGGCTTCTAAATCTCATTCAAATCTGGTTAGTTTAGCTAACAGGGTGGAGGTTTTTTCTTCCCAATGCCTCTATGTGATCCTGACCGAGTTAAGATTTTTCCAAGACAGGCTTTCCCTCCCCCACCTTCTGGGTGCTTAGCATGAGACACCTGAAGTTCAGTCTGCACACCTACAGCTGATGTTCCATTTTGACAATTATGATGGTAGGTACCAATGTTCCTGCTTGAAAAATAAACTTATCTCCTTTCCTCAAAGGGACTCTATGTAGGTAACTTCACCACTGCCTGTGAAATACTCAAATGTTACATGTATGACTAGGAAAAAAAAAAAAAAAAANNNNGGAAAAAAAAAAAAAAAAAAAAAAGAAGAAAATATGAAATACTGTGGTTATTATTGGTTTGTGTGCTAGGCAGGAAGTTTGGAGTTCTATGTTGAAAACAAAGAATAAAATATGAAGTGGCTGCTCAGTCAGTACGTTTTGTAATACAAAGAAGTTAACTATGCAAAATCTTGAAATACTAAACTATTATGATGCATACAAATGCAGGTCACGTTGAAATACATGGAAAGTTTTCACTCTGACACTTCCTAATTTATAACCGACTAACTTTCTGAGCTGAGGTTTACTCTAAAGAGATGTTAAGACCTTTCGAATGTCCAGCCATCCATATCTGATCTGCCATCTAAGCTACAGATTACGCCACACGCTTGTTCATGTAGCAAATTACTCCCAAGTAAATAGATTTTTGTCAGGTGTCCGTATGAAGCATCTATCTATGGGCCAAAAAGCTTTGCCGGTCTGATGCAATACAATCAAACCGTACCAGAGGGGTCAAGAGCCGGGGAAGATAAGCGGCAGCGTGATGCAGACTGCTGCTGTGTGCAGGCTTTTCTGGGTACAGAGCTTCCAGCTGCTGCCCACTGTCGAGGGAGGGCTTTAGAGCCGAACAACAAAGAGCTCACAGCCACCCAGAGTCCCGCTGCGCGTCGCAGCACTATGCTCTGAAGCATCTTTTTGGAGAGTATTGATTTAATTCCCTCATGTGAGCACATGCTGCGGCTCTAGTAAATTATACATACACACGCGTTTGTGGAATTTTATTTTATATAATGGCTTGACATGCTTCCACGAAAGCCTCTGGGAAAGCAGAATTATACGAAATAATAAACAGACCAGCTTCTTACTAGAAGACAATTTTGTGTAAATTAAGTTACACGAAATGTATTAATTTTTAAATGTCATTTTGATTTATAATAAAAATTGAGATTATTGAGCCTCCTCAGCTGTATCTTGCTTTTTAAAAAAATATTTAAAAAGAAAACTGAAACTTATTGCTTGGAAGTTGTTAATTCTCTATGACAGCAACATTTTCCCTATTCATTTACATGGGCTCCTTTGGCTATATTTGAAATTTCTTGATGTACAAAGCTGCAGACACTATTTCTGCTGTGCTTTGTACTTTCTAAACATCAGTGAGTATCTCCTCTCATTTGGTCCTACAACCAACTCAATTTCACTAGTGGAAGTAATATTAGGCTATCTACACATGCAATTCTTACGACTCACAGTGTTTAGAAGAATTATGAGTTAGACTAGAAAAATACTTAAAAATATTGATTAAAAATTTAGAACATCAGTGAAATAAGAAAGAGTTTTATCTTTCTACTTTATCCTCAAGTAGAGACTTGGAGAATGTGCATACAAAAATGAGACAATATGCTCTGGGATATTGTAATGAACAAAAGCTAAAGGGAAAAACTAGCCAGATCTGTTATGCGGTGTTGTTGGAAGGACTGACTGCAGTAAGATATTCGCAAGCTTTACAGAGATTCAGATGTTCATACTTTGAGCCATCCCAGGAATGCTAATTAAGCTTTGAAGAATAAAGGTTTGAAGAGCAGGTACAAAAGGAAGATATTTACATAGCTTTGCATGAAGCCTGGACAGGCAATAGCACAGAACATGCCGAACATTAAACACTGGAAAGTGGGGAGTGTGAAGATATAGGAGTGAAGGAAGGAGAGTTTCTTTGTGACAAAAAATTTCTATTTCCTTGAATCAGAAAACTTAGGAAAAATTATAGAATGCTGGCATAAGAAAGTCAATTTTCAGTTCTAACTGTATTCAGGTCTAACTGAATATATCTAACCTTAGTTCTGTCATAAGGGGTGACATATTGAATAATGGTAAAAATCCAGATAATGTAGTAATGCTGTTACTCTTGGGGTGTCTCTGAAATGCATTTTCCAAATTCTTTGTGCTCTTGAACCTTTCCAGTCAATGCTGGTCTTCAGCAGTGAGGCCAGGTCTGTACACTCCTGGAACTGACTTAATAAAGGCGGTGCCCAGCGTGGCGTACGTGGAAGCTGGAAAGCCACCAGGGATGACTAACTCACAGTGGCAGTAAGCCACAGCTATGGTCAGCAGGGACACTAAAGCCATATCAGGTTTACAAGTCACTAATCTAGGAGCACAAGGTGCTCTCATCTTCTCATCTGTGGCTTTAATTGATTTTGGTGATACAGGCAAAAATCCAAGTACTACCAAAAGTTTCGAAAAACACAACTCATTGTTAATATATCAGGAAACACACTGAAAAACAGTTTTTATACCACCTAGCTGGCCTAAAATAAAGGACTAATATGGACAGTTGGAAAGGAAAGTACACTCTCATTGCCTTCCCCTATAATCTGAAGACTGACGTGTGCCTCAACTCAGCGATAAATTTTAGCTGTTACTTTCAAAACAGTGAACAGGTTCTCCCAAATTACTCTAGAATAAGACACCACTAATTATTAATGTATATTTTCTACTAGAACTATAATAAAGAAAAAAAAATTGAAAGAACGCAGTAAATTTGAAAATTCTGAATTCAATTTACTTAGAAATGGAACAACCACAAATGCAAGAGCTTGACTATGCTGCAATTATAACCCACTAAAAGACACAACTTAGAACATTTTAACTTAAATGGGACAGGTTGCCCTATTTGCCAAGGCTAGTTTTACAGCATCTTGCACAGAAGTGCAGAAGGACTTAACCAAAGGATATCAGAAGAGAATTACCTCAACGTGGGGAACTTCCACAGCTATCTCTAGAGCCCTCCTTGCATCACAGCGAGAGAGGCACGCTTCAGGAGCATTGTGGGGAGGAGGAGGAAGAAGAGGATGAAGAAAAGGAGAAATGACTGCTATTACTAATTGTTCTGACCACTGTCATGAGGCAGCTGTACTCCCTTCTTAACTTTAAATTTTTAGGACCACAAGGCTCAGGCTGGTAAGAGGAAACAGAAAGGCCTTTTATCCTAAAGCTACTAAGGGATAGGGCTCCAACCGTAAGTAGGAGAGCTATGCACATGGGAAAACAAACTGCTATTTAGAAAAAGATGGACATTATTGGGGCAAAAAAAAACCAACCCCAAACCTGATGTTCTATAGCCATACTACGTAAAACTATATAAGCAAAAATCATCTACTCATAACAAGCTGGGAAGGAGTACTGATAAATAGCCATTAATTACAGTAACAGGCCAAATTATCCTGTTGTAGCCCTATGGTTCTATAAAACACTGGCCTATTATTAGTATTTTTAATTCTTTTGAATCTCAGAGCTCCTAAGTGAGAGAACAGAAAAGTTTTGTGTAACTTTTTGAAGAATGTCTTCAATTCAAAGGCAAATGCTGATCCCTAAACCACATTTTATATGTAAAATTATAGAATACATTTTGGTTTCTAAAGAGGAAAAAATCAGACTTAAGACAGACAGACAAGTTTTAGGGCATGATAAATATTCACAGAAGTGCAATTTTTTCCTCATCTCCAGAGAATATTCACCCATGTATGACAGCTGGCAAAAGCTATTAAAATTAATGCCAATGGTGGTTGTTTCTACCAAGCAACATATTAAGATGAAATTTCTATGGTTGGAACAACTTTGAAGAAAAGTTTAAATCGCTCACTGTAAATTAAGAAAAACAGACAACATATTTGGCCAAAAAGGTCATGGAAATGATAACGGATTATCTTGAATTACATTGAAAATCTGTGATAATCTTACTTCTCTGGATTTATGAATGATTAATACCCAAAAACTGTAGCAGTGTCAGGCTGAGTCAGCTAAAAATACGCAAAATGGATATGTTTCATCTGTTTTAGGAACAATTAATTTACAGCAAATAGCAGTACATATTCCCAGAGTAACTTCTATGTGGACGCACATTCTTCTACAATAATCTGAAAAACCTTCATTTTAATTTTTTTAACTCAACAATGATATTGATGATAGAATGTTAAATGATCTGGGCTGCCTGTCTCAGAATGGAAGCAGAACTACTAACCACAGCTGAAAACAAAGTCAAACAAGACACTGCAAAGATGATTTTAAATTCAAACAAATAAACAAACAACTAAAAAAATCACAACCCAAAATTTGGATGATTACAATGTCTTTTATGTAGTCTTGATGAGCTTTTTGATAGTTCTCCTACTTAATAATATTTCTTTGAAGTAAATGCAAAAGCAAAAGAAAGGCTTTTCATTCGATTGTTATGTAACTCTATTGACGAAATTCCAAAATCATTCATGATTACAAACATTTTCACTGATGGGTGTGTCTCTAAAACAAAGTTGCACTGGTATTTATTTTTGGCGTGTTTTGGGCAAGCCGCTATTTATTCAACATTAGTAAATACAGCTGTATTTGCTGATTTTTTTGTGTTGGAAAACTATACACACATACACACAAATACGTAGCGTATCAGTGTTAGGTACAGAAGAACCTTATTGTTTTCTATTAGAAAGAAAGATTAATTTGTTACTGAAATCAGCATACATGCAGAAATCCAGGAAATTAAATTTTTCATATTCTATACTGTCCTTTAATCCGAGACACTATTAGATACACTTAAACTGCTCCTAAAAGGTGCTTACCCACAGATGTCCACAGGAGCTGGAAATTCCATACCGCTCCTAAGTGATTTTCTACAATAACTAACTTTCCTTATAGCTAAAGGTTTCCTTGATAATCTCTGCTGTACCGAAATCCATTTTTACCCATTCTCAAAGGACAATAAAAATTCTCCTCTGGGGCAATCTTTTACCTTATGCTGGAAATTTACTATGTCTTCCTAATCATATATTCTTTTGGTTGAACAAACTAATAAATCAGATTGCCCAAGTCTCTGATTGTTACTGATTTTCACTTCTGGACTTTCTCAGCCTGATGACATCTACAGTGTTCCACTCTTGAGACATTATGCATGTATTTATACATCTGCATGTCTAGTTATAAATCTGAATATTTAGCTACACGTTTCATGAAGTATTATAAATAAAGCATGGTTAATTATTAAGGTGCAGTCAATTTACTTGGGTAGAAACAAATGCAAGATAACTATGGGCTTGGAAGTGAACAGCAATGTAAGAAAAAGAATTCCAAAATTCATAGTAAGTGAAGCATTTCAAGATGGAACTCAAGGGAAATCCATGTAGTTAACAGTGTTCACCTTAGCTAAAAAAAAAATAAATAAATTGCGGCAATTCTGTTCAAACTGAAAAAATGAACAAAAGAATATACATTGGTAACTCTTCATCAAATCTATAGTAAACATCTGTGAAAGTGCATACAGAATCCCTTGGCCTGGTCAAAAACGCTATGCTTTGCATTCAGAGGTCAGTTGAGTTTTTTCTTGCTCTGACATTTCACCTTTTGAATGCGGTGTTTTTTTCTACAACTGTCTAAAGATATATTTTTTTGAAGTAGATAAACTGGTTATCTTTTTTCTTCCATTCATTAAAATAATTTTTCGATATCAAATATCTTTAAAGCTAAGGATATTTTTATGGAACTCCAGTGACACATCTACAGAACAAATTACTTACAAATATTTCCCAGTTTAAAAACCGAGAAAAGAAATTGTGTTTACCTTTTGGTGAACAAAAAGTCTTCAAAAGTATTTGCTAGCTCTGGCCACATACTGTCAAATTTTCCAGAAGATGCATGCTGTCTTGCAACAGGTAGTCCGATAGAGAGAACTTTGAGAAGAGAAGAAACAGCTAGCTTCCATGTGCTTTCAGAAGGACAGGAATATTTCAGGCTAAGAGGTATTCTTAGTGTCTGTAAAAGGGAAGTTAAGACAAAATTTATAATTGCTCAGACAAATCTAAGAATACGACACATTTCTGCAGATCTTGGCAGACACTGTCATAGACAATAGTACACATCCCTACCTTTTCTGCTGGTATACGAGATGCTCTTTTGAAAATATAACAATAAAGATTTAAAAATATAGTTATAAACCATATACAGCTGGCTAATGCACGGGTCTGTTTCCAAGTACAAGGTTAGAAGTCAGAGTTGATCCATGACCATTTACACTATGAAATTACATACTAGTTTTCTTTTTCTGTATTGCCATCCACTATTTCTGCTAAGTCTGACACATGAGCTCTCCTAACATCTAACAGATCGCAGGCAGTTCGTTATCATATGTGTATTCTAGAGAGTTTACTGTGTTCTGGAGAGTTTAGTCCCATTCCTAGACAGTTATCCCAAGTGCTTCCACAGTAAAGAAAGCAAGCCTCATTAAATTTAGGATTTTCCTAATATGCAAAAGTTGAACTGTATACATAACCATAGTAAGACGCTAAGCCATTGCTGACTGTTAAACCAAATGAAGTTCAAAAGCAAAAAGAGTTAATGAAAGTCTAAGATAAAGGTTGCAATACAACTCAAATGTATAGCAGATGAAAACACAGCAAATTTTAGTCTTTTAGATAGAAAGACAGCTTCACTACTTATAAAAGAAAGTCATTAATGAGTTTTAAAACATTAAGCACATGTACTATTTACATTGTATGTATTCATCTTAGCATTGTGAGTCAAACTAACTAGAACTTGACATCAAGTTATCTTGGAAAACTAATTATTTCATTTACATGTCAAATACATAGTGACTAAATTTACATATTACACTTATGCCCTCAGTGCTGTCAATGAAGTCTCTGATTTGAGGAAAGCAAAGGCAGGAAAGAATCTTTCTTGCTCTCAAGAGTGAGTCAATTGTAATTAACTCTCTATTGCCAAAAATGACAAGAGCTAGGATCTAACCCTAGATATAAACAGATTATTTTCTTCTGCTGCTGTTGTTTATAGTGGTCAAATCCAATTCCAATATCAACATGGGCTTTAGAGACTTGAAAAGTAATTTAAAACCCATTTTCATCTACGGCAATAGATCATATTATTATCAACTGTGAATGTTAAAGAAAAGTGGTGTTTATATCAGTTTCACCTATCCAATTAAAACGGAAGTAAAAATCAAATTCATTTCACTTTGAAGTACAAGTGTTCAGTTCATAACAGATTCCAAATAATACTATATAACTATTTTAAACACATTCAGGTTTCTAAACTTCTATACAGAAACATCCTGATGTCAGGCAAGTCATTGCAAACCAACCTAGGTCGCTTACATTTTTTTCCCCGGACATTTAGTGGGAAAGAAATTACTACTATTATTTACCAAAATTATTTGCTAAAATGGAAACAAGGTCAGAAAAAGTTCAGACTTTGGGAATTTCACATTAAAGGCACATTTGTGCAGCTGTAACATTTCATGTGATGTCAATGACACACAAAGTCATTAAAAGCAGATCAAAAGCAACAGTTAGAGAACATGTCCCCAGAGTATATACGCCCATCTACAGAAACTGGTCTTTGGCCTTCAATGCCAAAGAAAGGTATTTATTATTAACTTACAATTACTAAGAGATCTGCTTATCAGATTCAGGTGCATAACACTTTCACAGATTAATATTTTGTGGTCTAACACATTTGTTAATTTTGATCTTAACACTGAAATATTGATGCTGAAATTACCCAGCTAAGGAACAACACATAACAGCCTCATCAATTGCCTTGCAGCTTCAAAAGAAATTACTACCTGCTACACATCTTCATAAAACATCAGTTTGTTTACTAAAGCTTTATCTTCCCAGAATATAAACACTAGCTCAAAATAAAACTCATGATTTTCAATATAAGCTCATTAAATTCAGAGCATAGGCAGGACAAACTTTCACCTTAATAATGTTCTGAAGAACTTTCTCTGTTACCACAGCTTTATGGCAAGCTGTCTTCTGGTATAAATCCACAACAACTTCCAATGATCGCTCAGCAAATGGTACGTAATTCAACGCTACCCATTCCGCCTAGGAAAAGAAATTAGTAAATTATTGAACTATGTGTGAAAACATGTTAATTAAGGAGCAGAAAAGACACGTTTTGCATTGAACTCTCAGTTTAATGCATGCAAGGTTTGCTAAGAATATGGTCCAAGCAACAAAACTGCAAATATGACTTAGTCTGACTATGAAAAAATGTACTCTACTTTAAAGTAAAGTACATTTAAGTAGGAGAAATGTTGCAGTCTAGGCAAGACAACTACATTAGGACAATCTTTAAGGAAATTTAACTCACCGGTGCAAATAGTTGTATCTAGTGTGATTCCATTGTGTTGCAGGATGAATAGAACAAGAAGAATTAATACATACATAATAGTTACCTCTTTGATTACACTGAGATGTTCATGCTTAGTGAACAGCAGAGTACACAGATAAAAAGAATTATTGAACATGTCTCATTTTTCTACAGCACATGCAATTCAAAAATTTGCAACATGGGAGAATTTTCTCCATTCAAAATTATTGTGTCTTTCTACTAAATTTGGTATCACATGTAGGACAAGTAATTTCAGATTAATTCACTGGACAAATTCAGACATTCACTACGTCTGGTTTCCAGGCAAGATCTTCCCTACACAGAGGGACACAAAGTATAAAAGCAAAATAGAATTCAAAGGGAGCAAACAAAGATAACAAAAGCATGTAAAAAAATACCAACAAATTAACATCTTACACAACATGCAGAGCAAAGTCTTCAAAGATGGAATAAATGCAGTTTGCTAAAAACCCTGTATCTGAAGCTGAATTGAGTTCACCAGGCAAGTGAAACAAGCAAGATTCCTAATTAGTTACCTGATTATACTTTGCATTTGCAATATGCTTTGTTTCCAGCTGTCCATACTGTGGAGGCTTGCAGGAGAATTCTACAAAGGCCAACAGCTGGTCGAAGATTGCAGGATACATTATCTGCATACTTTCTGACCCCACACATATAGCCTATACCAAGAGAAAATACAAAAGCTTAACATATATCTCAGGCTTTCGCATTCAAAAATCTGCATCAGTACAAAGGGCTTGTAAAGGAAAAATTCCGGTACAAGATTATGCAAGAGTCATACTGTATGAAGGACAGTGTACAGTTCTAACAGTTTAAGGAAAGTAAAGTTTGTTATTTGATTAAATTACACAGCAAGATACCTGGGCATATACAGTTTAGTAACACAGCTATGTCATTTCATCCAATAAAAGAGATCTTTTCTTTACAAACTCATATTTTGCTGTCATGTCAAAACAAAGTCTTATGTGTCTTACAGAAAGGAACATAAATAAAATGAGAATGATATCATTTTAGTATAGCTGAAACTCATAATCTTGCTGTAAAATGGAAAACATTTCAGGAAGGGTGTTCTTAGATGATGTCAATGAAATATCATGTTGTCATAGGCTAATGTTTTCCTGTTGCAATACAAATCCCAAGGCAATCTTAGGACATTTATTTTCAAAGCCAGGTACAACGATTCTATGAAGTTACTCCAATTATTTTCTGTCATTTTAAATGCCTTGCTTTTCCTCCCAAAGTCTCTCCTCTCAAAGCTTCAAGAAACTGTCATTCATTGCTCCACAAAAAGACCCTTGTACTTGTACTGTCATTTTTCTCTGGAGAGGAATCAAATCCCCATTTCATTAACCACAGATCATCCATGACAAGTTGTGGCTGAACTCACTCAAGGTGCCAAGAGCTCTGAAACTGTTCAAGTGCAGCCTCCATGCCGGGGCTGTGTCGTGAGCTGTGGGAGTCGATGGGCTAGCAAATATCCTGAGTTGTCATGTCCATGAGAAGGAGCAAGCCACCAGGGACTACAGGCACTGTCACCACTAGATCACCCTAAGACCTAGCTGTACATTTAGGCAATCTACAACCTGTATCTGAGCATTCCATGAATCATGGATAGGGCCTGCCTTTCCCTTTTCCTCAGCTTCCAGCAACTAAAAATGCAAGTCTAATGCTCAAAAAGCTTAACCAACATTATAAATATAGTGCAGCACTCCTTCTGAAAAGCCATACTCCTTTTCTGGTGCTCAAGTTCAAGATTGCACTGAAGTCTGAAAAATCATAGAATCATAGAATTGTCAGGGTTGGAAGGGACCTCAAATATCATCTAGTTCCAAACTCCCTGCTGTGGGCAGGGACACCTCCCACTAGACCAGGTTGCTCAGAGCCCCATTCAACCTGGCCTGAAAAACTTCCAGAGATGGGGCTTCCACCACCTCTCTGGGCAACCTGTTCTAGTATCTCACCACCCTCATGGTGAAGAACTTCTTTCTAACATCCAGTCTAAATCTACCCTCCTCTAGTTTGGATCCATTCCCCCTAGTCCTATCACTACCCAACATCCTAAAAAGTCCCTCACCAGCTTTCTTGTAGGCCTGCTTCAGATACTGGAAGGCCACAATAAGGTCTCCTCGCAGCCTTCTCTTCTCCAGACTGAACAACCCCAACTCTCTCAGCCTGTCTTCATAGGAGAGGTGCTGCAGCCCTCTGATCGTCCTCGTGGCCCTTCTCTGGACACATTCCAGCATGTCCATATCTTTCTTGTAATAGGGGCTCCAGAACTGGATGCAGTACTCCAGGTCAGGTCTCATGAGAGTGAACTAGACAGGGAGAATCACTGCAATCGACCTGCTGGCCGTGCTTCTCTTGATGCAGCCCAGGATACACTTGGCTTTCTGGGCTGCAAATGTGCACTGACAGCTCATGTTGAGCTTCTTGTCCACCAGCACCCCCAAGTCCTTCTCTTCAGAGCTGCTCTCAAGCCAATCACTGCCCAGCCTATATCGGTGCTTGGGGTTGCCCTGACCCAGATGCAGGACCTTGCACTTGGTCTTGTTGATGGGAGTTATGTTTCCCCTTTTCCTGTCAGTGGGGACTTCACTGGACTGCCATGACTTCTGGAATATAATAGAGAGCGGTTTAGCAACCTCATCTGCCAGTCCCCTCACTACCCGTGGGTGTATCCCGCTGGATCCCATGGACTTGTACACTTTCAGGTTCTTCAGATGTTTTGATGCTAGATACTCACCTGTGTGGAAGAAGACTAAAAGGTTAATTGCTGATCTAAAAGTATTCCACATCCTGCAAAACAGTTTCAGCTGATAGGCTGCTGCACTAAAGTCACTGCACTAAAACTTAACAGGTTAATGTAAGATTATGCACGTATTAGAAAAGGTATAAAAAACTATTTTTAGTTACTTGGGTGCATTAAGAGTGTGTCCAGCAGGTCAAGGGAGGTTCTCCTCCCTCTCTGCTCTGCTCTAGTGAGACCACATCTGGATTATTGGATCAAGTTCTAGGCTCCCCACTTCAACAGAGACATGGAAATACTGGAGAGAGTCCAACGGAGGGCTATGAGGATGATTAAAGGACTGGATCATCTCTCTTATGAGGAAGGGCTGAGATCTGGGACTGTTTAATCTGGAGAAGAGAAGACTGAGAGGGGATCTTATTAATATTTACAAATACCTGAAGGGTGGGTGTCAAGTAGAAGGCGCCAGTCTCTTTTCAGTGGTGCCTTGTGATAGGATGAGGGGGTGATGGAGCACTGGAACAGGCTGCCCAGAGGGGTTGTGGCGTCTCCTTCTCTGGAGACTTTCAAAACCCACCTGGATATGTTCCTGTGGCCAGCCCTAGGTGATCCTGCTCTGGCAGGATGGATGGACTCAATCTCCAGAGGTTCGTTCCAACCCCTACCAATTCTATGATTTTATGCATCAACACACAGATTAGAAAGGGAAAGAGAGCATCCACAAATACCTTGATAACTTCTGTATAGATGCAACTTACATTTCCCATAGAAGACTATCTAAGCACCTATAGTGGCAAAACTTCAAAACACATTTGCCATTCACTCCACATTGTTAGATGGCGATGATCATTATTATCATTGTACTCATTGTTATTATTTTCAGGATCAGTGGAAAATATTTTCAGACACTACTTTTTTTGTACTGATGAACGAAAGAAATAACTATGTCCTACTTGAAGCTTGTGCATGAGTAGCTTCTTACTCTTCATATTTTATGAAACTCTTGTAAAATAAAAATTTTACAAATAGAACCATTTTCTATCCCGTCTACTGGGGTATTTTCAACTCTAAAAATTATCATATAATATTAACAAAAAAGGAGTATTGCATTCCCAGAGTCAATGCAGGGAAGCAGTGAAAATAATCAGAGAATTTGGGCCTGAGTACAAACTTCAGCTGAGCTACAGCAATGAAGCGGGCACTTATACTACAGCAGTGAAATACTAAAAAACAAGTTCTAATAAGGAATAAAACAAAAACTCGACACACAGAGTTTGAAAGGAGAACCAAGGTTCGCTTGCGGTTCCATGTTCTTCAGTTGCAATGTCTGTTGCTAGTGCAATCACATCATAAAAGCTCTTTATTATGCCAGTCAGGGGCTTAGTCTTAAAAATGTCAAGAGTTTTTTCATGCTATTCTAATTACAAGGTTGTTCCAGAACTTCTTAGGAGAGTAGAACTGACCCAAATCTTCCTGTATCAGCAAGGAACAAAACTTAACCTGGTCCCACAATGTAAACATGTTAAGAAACATTTTGTTTAAAAGAAAGTAGCAAGTATTTACACAGTCTTCATTAACTGTTCCACCAGCTTCTGTGCGTACTCCTGAGAGTATTAACTCACTTCAAGAGAGGAAGCAAGTACTGTGGCCTCCAGCAAAAGCAGCTGACTGAAGGCCTTTGCCCCACATCAGCACTGGCTGGCTGCCTTATGTGAATTGCACAGTGCTATAAGCCAAGAGGAGTGATCGTGCAACTTCACAGAACTTGCTATGTCCAAATACACTTTAACTTATTACTTTAGTGACTTCTGTTCATGATATAACTATAGATGGGGTGGGAGGTACTGTACAAACTAAAGTACCTCAAGACTTCCTATGTAAGTCTTTACTTGCAGAGGCTTGTAATTGCCATGCAAACCATTTCGACTGGGAGAGGAGAAAGGGGGTATGGCTCTTTCTTATGTGCAGTTAACGCTTCTGGTATTAAGAAAACCTCAGCTAGAACAGTTTAACATCTTGACAAGAACAAGAGTATAAAAAAATGTGCAGTTTTTCCTCAGAACAAAAACCCTGGTAACCCCTCCTTTGAAAACCACTAACGCCTGCAGCCTTTGGGAGCTAGGAACATCTGGATAAGACCAGCAAAGAAACAGAAAAGTATGAAAGATGGATATATGGAGTGATTAAGTGGGGAAAACAGCATGTGGGCAGGGCTGAGCTGCTGGAAAGGGTACAAAGAAGTGAAGGCTCACTGGAAAAGGATGAAAATTTAGTGGATATGCTTGGTTTTAAAACTTCAAATTATTTATATTCCCACATACAAAACTGAGTTCTAATACCAAATTCAGATGTTATGCCTCTGTTCTCAAAATAAATTCACAAATATTTGTTAAAGCTCATCAACTAAATGAATGACTGCAAGTTAATGATTCTGCCTTGTGGGGTTTAAAAGCAAGCATGAAATAAGTCAACTCACACTAAGCAAAAAGAAAACAAGATACTGAGTTGTGCTGATCAGTTAGCGGGCACCATGTGTCCTATGAGCTAAATAGGGCAGGATAGCACTAGGGGCAGGGAGGTATGACCACATTGTTAAGCAAAATAGTCATAACATAAAAGCCCTAAGGGAATTAAGTGAGGTCACATGGGCAGTTTTAATTCTGACATTTCCCAAGTAGGTTTTTTTGGGGTGTGGCGTTTTTTTTAAAGCAGTGCGTAATACAAATGCATTATTTCATTCATTATCAATTTTGCTTCTTTTGAATAAATAAGTTTTCTGAATGAACAATGTATTTTGCAAACAGATATTTTATAACTCCAGAAAAAAAGAAGTAATATGTTTTTCTTTTTAACTATCCAGGAAAAAGGGAACCCCAATTTGTTGTTTACAGATTCGCTTGCATAAAGGGTGCTCTTTGATAAGGAGTTCAGCAGTAAGAATTTCTTACGCAGAGATGCAGCATTTTCCTTAAACAGCTGATTAACAAGAGGCAAGAAGGTAGGTAGTCTGCCAGAGATCTCTCTACATTTTGTTTTGCATAAACTCAAAGTTCACACGATCACTATTCTTCTAGACATTTTTTATGGCACTATCTGGGCAACATAAGGAATACTGTTCGTGTGACTGTTCCCCCAACTCTGTGTACAGACCTTCATAACAGTAAAACACTTCAATATTAGATAGACAAGTAAATAGCTACAAATACAGCACAACGCTTAAGGTAGTTCTGCAATCAAGCAAAAGTGTATTTCCTACAGATTACACCATTCCTTTCAACGCAGAGCACCTAGGTTGCACCATGAATGGAGATATCATTGTTCTAATACAGTATATTGTGCAATTATAAATAATTTTTGAAATCACATTTAAGTCTCCACACCACCGTTCTGAGAAGAATTGAGATACAGTGTATTTTACCTTTCACCATGCGTTTGATGACACATTATTACCTTTTGTAAAACGTCTAAAGCTGTAAGCACCGCTTCTTGTAAACTTGTCAAAACTGCTTCAGTGTAAGATGGAAGGATGAAAGGGGAAGCATCAGAACTGATTGGAACTGAAACAGCACCGTGCAAAATGATACCCAGCTTCTGGAGATCATCCATGCTGAAACCAGTTTTGATGTGTTGGTAAAGAGCTGGGAATATTTGAATTAAAGCTGTAAGAAAAGGCTGGCTGGGAATGAAAGTCAGTTTATCACAAGTAATTGGAGGCCTTGTACTTTCTGAACCAATCCTGTACCAGCTGTTCCAGGCTGCCCACCAAAGATTCAAATCTTCAATCTCATCTGTTATTACAGGTGGTTCAGATCCATTGTATCTTCCTATTCTTTCTCCTATGGAGTCAGTTCTCATGAATGATCTGCCAAGACTAGTGGCAGTTGTGGTCCCCACCACCACAGGTACAGAAACATTGATAGCAGGCGGTGTATCAGGCTTCTCTGAGTCTCGGGCAGGAGAAACAATTTGCAGGATCTCCTGGAAGCTTTTCAGAGCAGCCAAGGAAACTTCATTATTTTTGCTGAGTGCTGCTGATTGGATGTGATCAAGAAGAACATCCCAGGCTTGGGAAAAGTCTCCTATTTAAAAAAAAAAAAAGAAAGAAAAAAGGATCAACTTGGAACTGACTTGCTATTCCCCTTCCTACTCTGTCTTTAAAAGGTTGCTCATGTACTTGTTACTCTAATACAGAGAAATTTCACGAGGTTAGGCAATAGCTTGAATGACTTTCAGAATATGTCAGTTCTACTGTAACCAGAAAGAATGAATGTGACAGAGAAACACACAAATATGAAGAATGAAACAATATATCTATGTTTACATCAAATTTGCTAGCAAAAAAAAAAAATCACATACCACATGTTTTCTTTACTCAGGATAGTGAAACAGATTTGTTCTTATACATACCAGATGTCTGTTGATTCCAAAAAGTGTTAAGCATACCCAAGGAATTCAGGGTCAAATCTATAACCATGCACTGCACTTATAAAGAAATGATTTTAAAATGCTCTGATAATTGTACTGTGTAGAAAGATTTCCTTTTTATTTTCTTTCAGTTTGAGTTTTTCATTAAATATAGCCTTCAATTTTTTATGTTACTAATTACAGGATTTGAATAATTAAAATAGCCCTGTAATAGTTTAATTTTTTATTTAGTTTTAACTCAAGCTTAATGCAGTTTAAAATCTACTACATTTCTGCAAATGACAAATACTCTTGATACCTATTAGTATGTTGGTGCCTGTATCAGAAATAACCAGAATGAAATAAACCACGGTTTATTTCTAGCTATATATATTAATTACATACTATGGGATGGTGAAAGTATAGTAATGTAATGGGGAATTTTCTTTGCAAGCTATGTATTCCTTATTTCTTTTTTCGCTTTCCCCTTATAGAAATGAAACATTAGGTCATTTACAAAGCTACAGTAAAATATTATATACAACTGAACAATGTAAATGTTCAGTACTTCACTGACTTTACAAGTGAGTTCTCTTTACATTGTAAGAGCACTGTTAGACTTGACACACCGATGCCACAGAAGAGTTCCAGGCAAGTGCTGTCTAACATTAGAAAGACGTGAGGAAAAATAGGTTCTGACAAGCAAAAGTACAGAAAAATTATTATTGTTATCAGGCTACTACAAATCAATGCTCTTTGGCACCCAGAATTGTGACTACTGAGATTTAATCTCAAATATTGTGATATGGAAGATGAAATTTGTAGTTATGATCTTTGGTTCTGAGGAACATGAACTAAAAACTCTGTAATTTTGATCACATTTGAGGTGAAACACAACAGAATACACCTTCATGCTAAGATTAAGAATCTTGCCGAGTATTTTAACTGAAAAATGATACAAAAGCAGAAAGTCTATTACTGTATCTTTCAATAACTTTCAACTATAAATTTTACCTAAAGGTTGCAGTAAGTATCTCCTGGTGTTAAATATTCTTGCAACTCCAGCCAGTGTTAATACCCATGTCTCAGCCCACTGTTTCTCAGCTGTATCCCTTGAATGATGGATGAGAATGTTGCCTCCTCCTGATTCAATCTTCTCTTTGTCGGCTGTGGTAGAAGATTCACGAACCCTATCCAATAGGTGAAATAAAACCTGCAATAGTCAGAAAAAGAGGAAGAAAAAGCAACTTTTCAAATAGCATAGTTGTATTCATGGTAAACCAAGAAGAATTAGTGGGTTTTTTTCATCATCCTTTCTGTCACTGTATCACCTTGAGAATGCCCTTATTCTAAACAGAGTCTGCAACAGCTAAGAGTAAGAATCAGCCAACTGGTGTTCACTTGAGAAGGGCTAGAAACATAGCATGATCAAAACCACCAAGAACAGCGTTAGCACTAGCAGAAGTGGATCTCAGATACCTCACAGGTACTAACAGGCAGACTCAACTACAGTCTGTTTTTTCCACAAGGCACAATCAACATGACTGTGATCTAGAATAGGGTATTTGACAGATCTTCTCAAAGAAGAGAGCCAGAACAGAGCTCAATCTAACATCAGATCAGTCCAATCACCTGACCCTCAAATATTGTCATATTTTCACACAAAGAAATCCTTGTAGAAAGGGAACAGCCTTTTTATCCAGTGCCTGAGCAAGAAAGGAACGATCAAGATACAAGAGTTACATAAGGGGCTTCAAGGGCCAGAGAAGACAAAGTGTAAAAAAACCACCCTGAAACCCCAAGAAATCTGACTTTTGCTGCTATACATAATATTTAAGAGGTCTTAATAAACTAGCTAATTGATAATAAAATAATATGTCAATGATTATAAAAATGTGAACGCAATTTAAAAAACCTTCAGTGGAAGCTTGCACATCATACCTTCCATATTACTGTGTGCCATGTTGAATGTTGCAGTAAAGTTCCGTGAGCACCAATAGTAGAAAACAGTGTTTGCCCAGCACTTTTTCTAACTGCAGGTCGGGGATCCACACAGAGTTCTCCAAGTTTGGCATACAGGCATAACCAAAGGCAGTCAAATGGTGGTGCAGGATGAAAAGGTCTATTCAGAATCACTCCCTTTTCTTCTGCCTGTTTCTGCAATACTGCTTCTTCTTTGTTTAGCTCCTTTTCAATTATTTCACCTCTTTGGAAAAAATAATCCGAGATATTCCACTACAAAACAAATGAGACAAACGCTGTTATACAATGAAAATATTATAATGCTTTTAATGAGCGTGAAAGAAATTGTTTCTGACTTTCAGAATCAATAAGATTCTGATGAACATGGGTACAATACAATACTATTTCTTTAAAGTAGCCCTGGAGTAAAGCAGATTAAAGATAAATTGTACACTCAACTTACATTTGGTTCCAAATGACAGCATGGGAGTTCAGTAAAAATTCGAAAGATAGGGTTCGGCTTTCTTTTGCAGAACTGACTACAAACTAATTTTCATTACCCAGAAAACACACACCAAAAAAAAAAAAAAAAAAAAAAAAAAGAAAAGAGAAAATGGAAAGCAGAAGCAGCATCACTGTAGGTTAATATAAAACTCACCAACAAACCAATTGAAGTTAAGCTAATATTTAGCTCTTGATTGTGAAGTCCAAAGCTTCCTGCAACTTCAACAACTATCTGCAGACAAGTACATGGCATTGTTGGAAGGAAGTCAGTCACAACCAACTGAAGACACTGGAATGCAGTTCGTATTAAGGACTCTCTTCAAAAAAAAAAAACAACAGAACACACATACACACTCATTTCAACATTTCTTCAAGAGCACAGACATGTTTTGAATACAATAACTCAGGAGATAGTATTATTAAAATGTATATATATAAAAATAGGAAATCCATTTATTGTTTTTGAGGTGAATTTGCAACATTTTGTAAGTTTCAATTACAGGGCTTTTTGAGATAGAACATTAAGCTTCAAATTCTGATGAAGTATTTTAGTTCACGTTAAGCAGCGAGTGTAGTCGAGGTTTAGACTCTCTAGTGGTCCTCAGCTAGTTTTATACAGTAAAGTCTTCCCTGTTCTACAGTTTTAGGACTTGTTAGTTCAAATGCGTCAGCTAAAACATTCTAAAAAAGTCACAACAAACAAAACAAACCTTAAGTTTAAGCATGCTAATCTTCCAAAGAGAAAGCTATTTTGACAAATTTCTTGTATCAGCAGTTACAAATTACTTAAAAATATGCCAAATGTGTGGGGAAAATATCAGGAAAGATGCATGCTAATGTAATGGTAGTCTTACTTGCTTCAATACTATATTATGTCAGATAAAATCTTTTCAAAATATCTGCCATTAAATACATCCTTTATAAACATTTTGCCTTCAAAATGAAATTCTAAACAGAAGCATAAAATAAAAATGCAGTATAGAAAAGGTTTGTGGGAAGGAGCTCTCAGAAGAAGCAAGGTCATCTATAACCAAAACCTTGTTTATAGAGAGACAAAATGAAGGAATGAAAAGAAGTGGTGGAGTGTAGCTAATACAAAACAGTTAAGTTGCATTTATATTTCACTGTAAGGTGGTTTTTTTTAATGTTTAAAAGAAAAAATTTCAAAGGTTTATAATACCGAAACTTAGTGTCAGAAGTTCAGAATACAAATGTCAGTTATATATTTCAGAATCCTAAATGAAATTTTTTTTTCTTCAATTAATTAAAAATGAAAATCATAGGTGGGCCATTTCCACTGTATCGTAACGGCCAAAAGGATATGCAAGTCAGAGGAATGCACAAGAAACATCATATGGACAACAATAGTGTAACTAATAATTTTCTAATGCAACACATACTGCAAAGAAACATCCATCAGACCACATAAGATTATTTCATTGCTACTGAGGATTTTTCACTGCTTTCCCCTGTGTTTGTTACAGAAGTCTACAAAGTGAAACACACCCAAAAACTGCTGCAGTTCCCTCTCCACTACAAAGTTCCAGAGGTATTTCACTTTCAAGGATTCTAAGAGAGAAGGAGGCAGGAAATGAAAGCATAATTACACAACCCATTTTGAAGAACTCAGCTAATGGGAAAGTAACCTCTCTCCGTAATCTTCAAAGGAGAGGCTGCTAACATATATTTAAAACAGTTAAATTCATGTCTCACATTACTATGCATTTGAAGAAAGGTTTTTAAGTTAAGTGGCGACAACAATATAGCTCTTCAAAATGTAAACTTGTCCTTAATGTTATAGGTGGCCACTAAAAAGATAAATATAAATGCAAAAAATCTTAAACTTAGCTCAAAAACTTAAGATCACATAGAGCTTTGTCTATCCTTAAAATAAACAGGGGCACCCACTGAAAAAGTCTTCAAAGACAGACTTCCTTTAGTTTGGCAGTTTCTTGTACAACCAAGAAGTGACTGAAGCTTTGCTGGCTCTCACAACAACATCTTCTGTATTTATAGCAGCCTGGAAAGATGATGTCCTGGAATGTAAACTGATTTCTGTCCTGGAATCTGGGATGCTCACTAACCAGAGGGAAGATATTTATGAAGAAAGTCTCATGGTCAGTAAGTTTATATTTAAAGTATGATAATAGTGCCTGCATCTTGTGCCCACAGCTATAGGTGAGGTAAGAAATTTGGTTCTTTCCCAAGGAAAAGGAGGTGTGCTTAAATTTTTTTTCCTACTGTAGTTGATATGATGTGGGCAAACAGTGCTATGTAGTTGAAGAAAAGCAGATTATTCTATATGCTTTTTAGGAGGAGACTAAGATATAACACAAGACCTTAGTAACATCTTGAAATATCTGCCAGTGAGGCATCAGTTTAAGATGTAAAGGGATCTGGAGACTGTCTTGAGAAGGAATCTCTGTTGGTTCCCTCCCCTCAACACCAGTGAAAATCAAAAGGCATGTAGGAACCACAGAACACATTGCATCAAGTGTGGAAACAGCAGGTACCAAAGGAACTATGGTTAGCAAAGAGAGGTTGTTCACAATCAAGAATGCCAATATCCTTGGGGATTCTGGGGAGTACTACTGCCAGTACAAGCAATACTGGTACAAGAATGAAATCCTTTAAGCGTTTGAAGGGGCTTTAGGAGGTCTTCATATGGCCCAAAGACAGAAACTAAGATGGGATGTAAGGATAGAGATGTCAAGGTGATTCCTTGTGACACCAGATTTATTTGATGACCTATCCTGGTGCTAGTCTTGACTAGCACCAAAGAAGGAATAATACAGCCTAAGTGTGTGGGTATAGTTCTTGGTGCTTACAGTTCCAGGGTCAGATGTTCATTTCACTGCTTCTTTTGAAAAAAACTCCTTGCAACTTCGCCTCTCACTTGCCCTTGTGGGCAAGAGCACCAGTCCAGTAACATTCCCCCACTGCTAGCAACAGTCGCCTGTGTTAGTCAGTCGAGGGATTCACCCACAGCAAGTAAACATTATTCCACCCTTGTGCTACCAGCAGCCACTGAAGGAGGAAGGCTTCAACCAAAAGAGAGCGCATTCAGAAGACAACACACACTAGAGATTAACAGAAGATTTAAGAAGAAACAACAGAGGAACTGTGAGCAACAGCTAAGTCATACAGAATTATCTGTAAGCACGAGAGACGTGTCCAGCAGATGGTTAAGATCAAATGAATTGGCACAAGGAGTACTCCTCAGTGTATACTGCATGCTGACCACAGGAGAGGGTAGAGTAGAACAACATTCTTATTTTCTGAAAGATTAATTCAGTAAAATAAAGTGTGCTACATGAAAAAATAAAAACTGTATTTTTGTTGAGTAAAAGCGTTCATAAGCTAAAGCATGACAACGAAAATTATGGCTACTATCAAAGTGGCTATTAAAGTAAGCAAATAAAAGCAGAATTGTTTCTACTGTTCTTATCTTACACAATTTAAAAATTTTATTTCCACCACTTACCCCTGATCACTTCGGATTGCCCCCATGACTCCAAGCACCAATGGCCAACCAGGTCCTAAGCTGTCACCCTGACTTTGCAAAATCTGTAGCACACACTCCAACTGCTTGATCCTGATATCAGGATGACTAATGTTTGACAGCTCTTTTAGTGGATTCAACAAAAGCAACTGCAGTCTCTAAAAGAAAACAATAAAGCATATTAAGGACATTAAAATTTAACTGATCCTTAATCATTTTTATGAATAATAAGTGAAAACATACAATACCAATGGAAGATTCATTAATTCAGTAACTCATTCGTTTCTAAAAAATCTACACTTTTTTCTCTGTTTTTTTTTCGTTTGTTGTTGTTCTCCCCGCCCCTCCCCACGCTTTCCAGGTCCCTCAGGAAGTAACTACAGCACGCTGTCACAGTTGCATAAAAACCATCACACAACTTTATGCTCATCCAGAAGGGTTAGGCTGAGTTTCCTACAACAGAGAACTATCCACTCTGCCTCAGTAAAAATATTAGAATGTTTTATTCATAACGGATTGAATAGCTGTGATTTAGAAGTTAGGCAATTTATTTTTTACCTGCCACCACATCCCATATATGCTTCTGAACATTCTGGAATTGTTTCGCACTCATGAGGATGATCAGTAATTTGTTCTTACAAATGAACATGAGAGCATCACCGCTCTCTGTTACGCATTTGAAAAAGGAAGGAGGGTAGTTCATTATAATACATGAGGTGATTCTCAATAGTCACATCTGAACGTTACAGCTGTAGGCTTTATAAACTCAATAGTAAAGTTGCTTTATGAATCCTTCCTATTCATTGAACTGTAGAAAACTTCCTTCTAGGGGAGATTTTGATTTCATGTTCATTTTAAGTTCCAGAACAGGAGGAAAGCAGCTACTCTTAAACTCACTTTACCTGATTTTGAGCTAATGGAGGGTCATGGCTGAATGTCAGTCCTGCTTTAATGAGAGAAGTTAAAGCTTCTGCTCCCCACTCTCTCATTCTGGAATTTGGATGCTGACAGACCTGAAAACAGCAATGTTTTGTTTAAAGTCATTGTTATTTAACCAATTTGAAAATATGTAATATTTAATAATACTAGATTTTACATACAATATTACAATATGTCTTTTTAACAACAATACAATAAATCTCTAACTGATAAAATCAGGTTTAATAGTTAAAGTAAATTATCTTTTGGACAGACATACCTTCTGAATAAGGAAGCAATAGGAAGCAGTAAAAGACACAGAAGGAAACATAATGAAAACCACAGCAGTTCAAGTCAATACATCTTCCAAAATTAATATACTAACTGCTAATTCAGATGATTGATTAAAAAGCACCAAACAACTCTTCAGTGAATGCCTGAATCTCTCAGGTTTAACTTAGCCTTAAGCTACTACAAATTTCAAAGTTTCACCTTTCACGCACTGTTTAACACACTCAAGTACGGAAGCGTGACAGTAGCCAACACAGAAAGTGCCTGCTCTTCTATATTGTCAAATACAAAAAGTTACTACTTCATGAATGTGAAATAAGCCTTACACTCCCGTTATTTCAAAAACTTGACAAAACAATAGTGAACATTATTTCAAGCTTAAGTTTCAGATGTGTGTCTTCATTTCTTATTATCTTAACATAATAGTTTTGCTGATTGCTTTTTTAGAACAGAAAAATGAAAACCATTGTGCAAATTCATTGCATAGATACTCAGTGTGAACTGCACTCCCATATTTGATACGTTACCCTCAAACAAGTAAGATAAGTCTACAGTTTCACTGACCTCTACATAATTATTTCCAGCCACCCTTGCAGCCCTAGTTCAGATATTGTGAGAATCCAGAATCAAAGTCCAAGGCAGGATCATAAGGAAGGCTGATGGCTTTGGTTGGTGGACCACTCCCTTACCAGCTACTAGCCAAACTGAAAAGGCGGACAATGAAGAAGAGCTAACTTAATGTTAAAAACTGCAGACAAAAAATAGCTATTCTCCGGAATTACTTTTTTTTTTTTTTCCACCTTATATAAAAAAAAGGACAGAAATTGACCTACATCATAATGCTCTGAATGTAACCACATAATCAGTTCCAGAGATAGGGAACGAATTCTTCCCTCAGGTTATGTTTAATTGAATTTGCAGCTGGTGTTTTCTCCTTCCTTATTGTACCTCTGCGATTTAGGATTAAAAGGAACTAAGGCAGTACTTTAAAAGAAATTGAAATACACTGTGTATTTCCTACAGTACAATGGCAAATACCCACAGTGGATAACAGACTGAAATAGACTGCTTACTAGATGAAAACACAGTGTCTCAAGATGGGGATGGTGAACCTTATTGTCTTGGAGGGGGAAAAAAAAGACAAGAGAAAGAGATCACAAAGAATCATATAGAATGGTAGAAATTTAAAGGGACCTCTACAGATCATTGAGTCCAACACTCCTGCTAAGGCAGGTGCACGTAGACCAGGTTGCACAGGAACATGTGCAACAGGCAGGTTTTGAAAGTCTCCAGAGAAGGAGACTCCACCATCTCTCCTGTTCCAGGGTTCCATCACTCTCAAGGTAAAGAAGTTTTTCCTTATGCTTACGTGGAATACCTTGTATTCTAGTTTGTGCCCGTCGCTCCTTATCCTATCCCTGGGCACCTGTGCTTTAAGACTTTACACACCTAAGTATCCAAATTTCTTCTCCCAAATAAAAGATTAGGTGGAGATTATTTCCATATATAAGGTTAGAGACAGCCAATCCTTAATACTGTTTGAAATAAGACACTTGTTCCAAGGAGGTGTCTGATACTTTCTGTAAAATGAGGAAGTAAAGCTTTCTCCTTTACCCACTTTAAATTGAACCCTGTTCTTGCATTTCACTCTTCTACATACATTCTGGGAAGGGAATTAAAACTGTATAATTATATCACTTGTTTTTAGTTGCAGATTCAAAAAGATTTTTATTTTTCTTTGATGGAGCATATTTTTCATGTTGAAGTTAAAATACTTAAGAATTTGAAATAGAATTATGACATCTATTTTTATAATTGCATAGTATTCTCTTAATGAGACCATTCAAAATGTTATCTTAAACATTTTTAAAACAAAACCTTTGTTAGTAAATCCAATGGCTTCAATCTACTGGTAAAGACACAAAATCATATCTTAAAATCTTCCTATGTACTACGTGAATTCAAAGTGAAACTTGTTTGTGTTACCTTAATTAAAACACATATATGAAGTATAACAAATTGATCATTTTAAAAACATTGCTATGTTTAAAATGTGTAAAGACTGACAGCAACATAAAGACAAAGTCATTAAGAGATATTAAAATACTGGAATTTAAATATGTAAATTCACTTCTAAACTCAAATTGTTATGCATTCAAGTTGCAGAAACAAAGTGCATAAACTAGAACATGTAATACAATTTACTTGTTAAAAAAAATACAATATAAAAATGAATTTCCACAATATCTTTATTAATACAAACTAGATTCTAGTACATCTGATAAAAGCAATTAGTTACCTCCAGAAGATGACCCGTCAGAGGTCTCCAAAGAATTTCAATCCTGTGCATGTTAACTAGTCCTGTTTCCAGTAATTTAGCAACAGCAAAAAGGGATGGTTCCTTAATAAAATGGAATTATGAAGATATGACTCTGAGGTAACTCAGATAATGTCAGAGCCTTTTCCTATATTACAATTTATAAGTTAAAATACAACTAATCTCATTGAAGTACTGTGTTTCATAGGCTGTGAACACTGTCACAACAGTTCAGGTATGGCTGGGAAGTTTCCACAGCATCTGCAGTATTTCACGAGAAGCCACAAGGGGGTAGCAACAGCATACCATGAAGAATATTCCTTCCCTAATTTTGCATACAGTTTACTCCAAGATTGACAATAACCACAGCACTGATATTCCCTTCAAAACTTTCATTTTTACACAAGCCTTCCTTCAACAAGTTTTAAAATATATTTTACAGGAAAAATAGCCTTTTTCTCATCACAATTTTTAAAATTAAAATTATATATGAACAAACATTACAGAATATTTAATGTAAGAATCTCCTTATGCTTTATCTTCCATTGGTTTCATAAATGCCCTGCAGGAATGTGATAAATTTTCCACTCATCAAATATATACGGACATATTTGTGATATTTTTTTTAAATCAACAAATAATCAAAATGACTGCTGTTCCCATTTCTGCTAATTTTTTGTTCTCATTTTCAACTGATTTTAAACACAAAATTAGCTTATTTTCATTCATTCCCTGTTACTGTAATTGTTAAATATTATAAAGTATACTTTCTGTCATCACTGTCTCTAGTGTAAAAGAAAAACTTTCAGAAACTTTCCTCCAGGATTAGATTATGATCAGGAGAATACACACTTCATTTTATTCAATCCCAGGGTCTTTAGCCTTTCTGGGCTAAAAGTTGTTTACTGAGTCTGACAGGAATACTATCATTTTTCCAAGTAAATATGAACTATCAAGGAGGGGTTAACATCTAAATTGACAGGCTTTTTCTGAAGTATATTGTAAAATAAAATTGAAATGAAAATGAGCACCTCACGGAACACAGTGTGTTCATGTGGAATCCCTAGCCTCTGTAATTACGAGGGCTTTTAAGTTTTATCCACCCACAATCTGATTAATGGAAACACATGACATTCCTTACTTAACAAAAAACATAGCAGGAACACAATGAAAATGTTCAGAGAATTTAGTAACCGTATGAACCGTTATAAACAAGACATTATCTGGTTCCTAATTTATTTTTCACTCTAGAGTATCAAATGTATGACTGTCTTAATATTATAAATAGTTAGCCTAAGGGATAAACGTACAAGTTTTCTGTCTGCTTCACAAAAACATCTAAAAAGAAAATAAAGAACCCTTTTTATACCTTATTATTTCCATAGGCCATATCCATGGCTTCCAGAGACAAGGAGCAAAGGGCGTTTATTAAGTGATGTAAAGACACATCGTCAAGATACCTGAAAAATAACAGCTATCAAAACACTGTCAAGTTCCAAATACACACATTATTTTAATTATAAGGTTTCTTACTGAGAGCTTTCAAAAAGCCTTGAAAGTATGTTGGATATAACTGGCAGATCAGTCATAACTGCTGTCGTCAGAACCTTGAAAAGAAGCAGAAATATGTCTTATAGATTGCAATAGAAAAAACCTGCATAATCATTAACTGTAGAATGAACAATAATGCTTACTGTGCTGGGCCCTTCCACAGCTCTTCCAGGTTTTAATGCACCCCCAACACCAGGCTTTAGTCCCAGAATCCACACAAGATGCTGAAATACAAAAGGATCATCTTCAGCAGAAAAGTCTTTTTGGGCAGAGAGGAAGCTAATGTTGTACTCACACTGGCTGGCAGCCTTCCAGACAAACAGAATTCAAGGGAAATGCTGCAGCACTTACTCAAGGCAATTCAAAGTACACCAGTAGAATAAAAGCTTCTATTGCTCACATAATAACTCAAAACTAAATTATGACAAAAAAGCAAGACATAAATATTTCCTATTATACCTGAAGAGTAGCCAGGACAAGTTGCCACGATGTACCAAGAACAGCTCCATGGCAGTGAGCTAAGTTGAGCAATGTCCTCATACATTGGATGTTTTTTGAAGTCAGCTAAAAAAAGAACCCAAATCACAAAACCTTTTATTATTCTGCAAGCTTACTACAAACACTGTTATTGTAGGTTTTTTACTAAATAGCTTAAAGATTACATTTTGTTTGCACTGGTGCAACGTATCTTTTTTAAAAGCTCAGTATTTCTCCTTCTCTCAGTCTGACCTTGCTGCAGTTACATACAATTTGATCACTGCCCTCTCCTCAAAGTTTCACATTATTATCAAAGACACAAGTTCAAGTACTCCAGCTTCAAGTTCACCTTCTCCACAAAATCAGAGTCTATCTTAAAAAGCCATATAAGTGAACCTTCACAGGCATGTTACAGAGCTGAGACCTAGGGTTTTTCAAATGGAATAGGTGGGAGCTGCTGAGTTGAGAGTTAAGCAGAAAACAAGAGTAAGTCCTCTTTATGGCTAGAGAACTTGGCTGTTCAGGACTGTTCCAAATTAAAAGCTTAGGATAGTATTTCAGATAAACAGCATTCCTACAAATAATGGTTATCTGCTGCCTATTTTTGAGACACAGTGAGATGCAGAAAGAAGCAGTTAAGCAGGATGAGATCACTGACAAGTTGTACTTACCATTACTGTTCCCTGTGGCTGAAGAGCTAAGGGTTGCCCTACTGCTACAACTTGTTGATGAGACTCGCTTGAGGGACTGATCATTTGAACATTCTGCCCCTGAATGGAGTAAGCTAGAGCAAAATTGAAAAGAAAAAAATCTAAATTTAAAATCCAGTCCATACTTGTAGTAACAATCACCTTCTGACAAACATACTCCAGAGAATTTTTTCACTGTATTAGCTTCGAGGTAGCTCTCTTTGAGACCTTTAGTTATATTTAGATTATTATGTCATTGCCTTAAGGAGTTAAAGCAGCCAGTATTTACTCCTTCTTACTAACTACTAGATACTGCTTGCAACACATTAATACAATTTATGCGGAAACTGAAATATTTGTGCCAAGATCTGAGCATTAGACTACATCTCAACTCAGTTATCTGTGGTAATTGTGTGTAAATGATATTCCTGTGTGCTGTCATTATACTTGGTGCACTCAGAAAGTGAAGGTGTTATAAATGCTGAAGTCCCAATACAGGACTTCAGGAAACCAATTTGATCATATATAACCTATATAAAGTAACTTCAGTTCAGTGATTCATTTCCATAGAGATTCGTGCAGCTCAGCCATGTGCGTGCACTCTTTCACAGACCTACGATCTAATAATACATGTAGCTTGTGGGCTGGAACAAAGGTGCTGGTTCCTGTTCCCAGACTACGGTATTTTTGGTTTACATTAAGAAGTCTAATGTTAGATCCATCTGCATATTTTTCAGGTAGTTGCATTTCTCGGTACAAAGTAATTCCTCCTCAAAATTAGAAACATACTCAACCGGCATATCCCATGAATTACAACATTCTCTCACTATGTGAGAAGCACCAATTCAACTTCCTGTAAACTGAACAGAGCCCAGAACTTTGGATCTTCCACTTACACAGTAAGTACACTATCATCACTAGACAACCGTAGGAAAGACTGTAGTACACCACAAATACAGGATGTCCTAGCCAATCTGTAAGTATCTGAGCTGCCCAGAGATCTTTTCAGAATTTGAATGCCTTAATTACATATCCTAACAGATCTTTAGGATGATAGACAAATCTCCATAGAAAATTAATTTCTAACATATGCTAAGCATTCAGGAAGTTTTAGGTTGACTAGACTGATACCCAGCAGATGTTGCAGGACTAACCAGTTCTGGAAAAGCAGGTGGTGTAGATCCTGTCTGAAGATTCTAACATAATTTAGTATAGTCAAATACTACAGTCACATATTTTTGCAATCACATTCCAGAAAATTTGGGTTTAGAGGACAACACGTGGAAACACAATGAAGAAAAACCCATATACTTACATTTGCTAGACAGAGCTGCAGTTGTGCTGTTTAATACTGTGAGGGCATAGTGAGGAGGCAAGGATCCTTTGCAAATGGCAGTGATAAAGGCATCTCTTGATGTTACAAGACCCAGTCTTCCGCAAAGTGCAGCCATGGTCAATTCTGCTTTTAGAATATTTTCAGTGGCAGCTTCATCAGTGCTGAAAGAGTACACATTGTTTAATAAGAATTAATCCATGGCACAGAAGCAGGCAGGTAACCAAAACTGAAAGCAATGAGAACATACACTTTAAACCTGTCAACATTATAAATAATGAAGAGCAAGCACAATCAATCAACAAAATTCTTCAGAACCATTCCCTATAAAATCAGTCTTCAGTTCTGAATGGCTTGGCAAAGAGACTATGAGGAGGTACTCTAATGGCGTTTGTCAACAGACAGAAAATGGTTATTGATACCAAAAAGACTCTTTGAAAGAGCCAATGAAGTTACCAAAGTTATTGCCTAATAAACTTAAAAGACTGAATAGTACTAATGACTACTGAGACATTATTTAGTTTCTTATTCATAGTGATCATGACATGGGTAGAAACACTTCAATGTGTTGAAACATTCAGTCAAAGGGAATAAAAATAATATAAATAGTTTAAATGCAAGTCTTTGAAAGTGTAATTAATTGTTCTATATTGAAATACCTTCAAAGTTGATGCTACACTTCTGTGTCACTTACTCTTAACAGATTGCCACTCTTTTAGCCATCATCAACCCACAAACCTGTCTGCCATGAACAATGCTCTCTCATACAACTGTCAACTTGACCTGTATCTAAATTCAGTTCAACATATAGCTGGGAATGTCACCTCTGAGAACTCAAGAGAAATTAAAGACCAAATACCTTGCATCAAGCAGGAGGGATAAAGCAGCCAGAAGGCCACACCAACAAGCATTCACCATTTCTTCCCAGACAGCTCTGCTAACTTGAAAGAAATACACACACTTGTTTATAGCAGAAACACAGTATTTTACTTAATGACTTTCAATTCTATCACAGATAAAATGCTTGCCACCACACCTTTTAAAGTGTGGGCTTATATATTTGTTTACACGGACACATATATGTATATACGCAAACACACACCAGCATAATTTAAACAGTTACATTTAAAGTAACATTGCTAAAGCAAAAAACGTCACCGAGGCAACACTTATTCTAAACAACACTCCCCCAAAAATCCCTTACAAAGGTGTATATATAACTATTTTTATTCTTTGTGTGTAAAAATAAACATTCAGAAGTGCATAAATGTGGGACAAGATACTCACTGAAATTTTGCAGTGAAGGAAAAATACTCTCCCCTCGTATTTTTAATTCTCTGTATTTTTTAAATTTCTTTAATTTAATAGGAAAAAAAAATATAGGTCTAATAGACCTATGACCTGCCTGTGTCATTTCCACACCACCCTCCTGCCCTGACTACATCAGGCCACAACCTGGGCCTGGGTGAGTGCTGGCAGCAGCACCCTGCAGAGCTCTGCACCCCTGGGATGGGCCAGGCCAAACCTTGAACGAATGCCTCAGTAGGAATGGCAGTGCCACAACCTCCACTTCCTGAGACACAAGTCAAAACGAATCTAGAGACACAAGTCCTTCTCTACATAAATATACAAACTCCTCATAAGTTGCACAAATACAAGCCCCAGCTCATGTTACTTCTGCTTTTAAAGTTCTCCCCTAAATAATTCAATCTTATTTAAAATCTCTCCATTAAGACATTCATCTTTTTATCTTCTTGCTAGAAATACAATTTTCTTTTAAAGTGGTTGTAACTGCCATGTTTCTCTCAGTCAGGTTGTCTCTTGTGACCTTGGATCTCAGTGTTAAGTGGAATTAAGGACACAGGAAGGCAGAGCAGCAGTGCTGGAGAACAGAATGCCTGTTATCTCTCACATTACATGTACACACATGTAGAGCAGCATTGATAGGCCATAAGGAGTCTATGGCTAAGGTGGTGTAAGACAGAAGCAGTATATCAAGCCAACTATTTTTTTTTGGAGACTACTGTTGTTCCATTACAAAAATCCACTTTATTACAAGTATTTATAAACAACTTAGACACAATAAATTTGAGCAACAAAGCAGGAACTATTTTAATCTTGGTTTATGTAAAACTGCTGTATTCCATACAGTGTTCGCATTTTCAAATACCTAGTTCTCTCTCTGATTGGTCAGATGCAGACTGCAAGTCTTGCTGCTCTGAAGACTGTGCTGGCAATGAAGTTGTCTCTGTTGTGGTTTGACTGACTGTTTCTACCTCTCCCAACTCTCCTTCAATCATGGTAGTGATACCACGGACAAGATCCAGTAAACAGTGAAATGCCACCGACATGGCATAGCCTTCAGGAATTGTAGGTGGCTCTACTTTGTCCAACATTTCCAAACTGAAAAAATAGAAAGCATTATAAGTCAGTATGTAACAGCACCGGTGTGATTAAACACAATAATAAAAAATAAGATTCCAAATGTAAGTTAAGTACAAACAGGCCCCAAATACCATCCTTCCAAGACTTACAGCAACTTAAGAAAAAAAAAAAAGTCTTGATTATTTCATTAACTGAAAGAGTAAACAAGTCACTAAATAAAATATAGTAAATGAAAGGGTACAAACTCTGAGTACAGCATTTAGATCTGCAATTTTTTTTTTAAAATAACACATATAAGAAAGCAGCACTGAATGAAATAATCTTCTTTTATTATTATTTCACTTAAAGCCACTGTAACAGAACCTATTCAGAAGAACACAAGTATATAGGAACAACAAAGGAAATAGGTCAGAATGTTATGATAGTGTGAACACAGTTCAAACAAATTGAGAGCAAATCAGACATTCCATTATCATGATCTTTGAGTCCATATGACTGAAGAAGCCTGTCATAGCTAGATAATATATGAACAAATATTCATCACCTACACACACAGGTAAACAATGGAAGTTATTTGTACAAAGAGGAAACGTCTACATGATTCACTGCTGAAACCATGCAATCAAAACATCACTATGCTGGAACTGCAGACTCATTGCCCCTTTTCTTCATATTTTACCTTAAAAGCAGATAAAGAACTGCTGAGTTACAAATTCAACAGGAAACAGATTGTAGCTGCCCCAGAAGCAGCATTTACATAAGGAGAGTCTGTTACAAAAACTACCTGCTACCCCAACAACCACTATTTCATCATTTGCTCTACAAATTACTCTTAAAAAGGCTCAACATTCCAAATATAACAAAGACACTTTTATATTGTAGTGTAGCCAGTCCTTTCTGCACAAAGAATTTTCCTTCTTCCAGATATGTAATGCTTCAGTTATTACCTCTAATTTCCTGGAAAAGAAGGTTAATATAGCAACAGTATGGTAGAAAGAAAAAAATCCAACAGCTGTAGGGGACATCTGGATCAGAATCCAGAGCATTCGAACAAAATAGTGAAAAATCAGAACACCTCATGGCATTGACAAAAAGAAAACCTTTAATATATGACAATGCTAGGGAGATAAAGATCTCAATATTCACTAATAAAAAAAAAAAAATCCTTAAACCATCATGTTGGAAATAAAAAAGATTTGTTATATACATTTTGAAAAAGATAAGAGTTACTTACTAGGTAGCTTTAGCACTGCCTTGCACTGTGACATTCAGGATAGGTATCCAAGTGCCTCTGTACTCAAAGGCAGGTAATACAGTTGCACCTCCTCCCATTCCAAGCACTCCTGGGTTAGTTTGTGCTGAGCCAGTATTCCCCAAAGCATTGCTTCCTGTTTAGAGAAACAAAGGGATAAAATTAATCAATCTAATCTTAATGAAAAGCAAACATTCTTTTTCTATAGTCAATTTTTAGGCTTAAATACATGGATTAATCTGAGAAACCCTGCTTGATAATAAAAACCAACAACATACAAAAAATCCTATTTTTGAGCTCCCTCTGCTGTCTAAACCATGCTCTTATGTGAAAAGTAATGAGTTTAAAAGGCATAGTTGATTGATGCCAACTGCCTTATTTTCAGTCAGAATAGAAAAGTTTCTGTGAAAGGTATAGCAGCATTCGTAATATTCTGTGAACGAACTAAACTTACATGGTCTCAACAAAACAACATAATTTTAGTTAAGAGTCAGAGAGATATTTAAAAGCTAAGGATTATTTGAAAATAGTCGCATCTAAAGCTCTGTAGGAGGAAAGAGAGCTTAACTATTCCACGAACAAAGATCATCACAAACTTTAAAGATTTTAGAAACGCAAAAGCCACAAGAAGAAACTCAAAGAGAACTGCAACATTTAAATCTGTGCTATGCCAAGGCAGAAGAAAACAAACCACATCAGGGAAGAGCTGACAACATGCCAACCAACAGCCAGGAGGAAATAAATTTTAGTTACAATTTAAGAGGACAAAAAAGAGCAGATAAAAGAACAAGGAATTCTGCACATATACACTTCCTACATACAGAAGAGGGTCTATGCTACTAGCACTAGGTACCACAAATTTAGACTCTCTCTGTACGGACAATGGGAAGAGAAGGGCAGAGTCCCCAAGAAGGTGATTCACAGCACCTAATATATCAGTGTAACAACTGTCACTTTGTTGTGCTCACTTCTAACCTGTAGAGAGATTAAACTACTAATTTAGGCAACATGAATACAGAAAAAAAAAGCCTGCGTGTATACATTTTTAACACAGTTAAGCTTTACAGACCAAACCAACAAAATCATTCTGCTAAACAGAAATGGCTAACCAAACACTGCTGCTAACGCAAACACAGTTACACTGGTGTCATTTTCTGTGATCCCACTGAGCTGTCAGACACAGGCAACTATTTTTATATCAATATAAGGGTAAAAAAGGCTTATTATTACATCAGTATAATAAAACCGACAAAACTCAGGTAGATACAGCATTCAGCTTCTATGAAACATCTACCTTACTGTAAATCCGAGGCTCAGCTACAGGTAAGGCAGCCTGCTAAGACAGGACTAGTTATAATCAGAAGACTCACTTCAAAAATTAGGTTGCATTCATCTGCTCTTTGCATGTTAGACATGGCCATAGGAGGAGAAGAGGCAGAAAGAGAAACACATGAGAAAGAGACACGAGAAACAGGCAGACAGCCTTGAAAAGGTAAAGGAAAAAACAAACTGCTACAAAAAAAGCCGGAGAAAGGGCACTAAGGGCACCCTACTGCACCACTGTTTCACATGAAAGCAAAACTTCAGTTTTCAGGAGAACAAGCATTTTAGAATGGCTTCCCATATTTGTCTGCTACACGGTGAAAAGTGCTTTTCTGGTTTATCCTTAGTGGATTAAACTGACCCATAAATAATACTAATAGAAGTGTTCTATCAGCTTCTGTACAGGGAGCTATTGAACAACAGCTACCGACACAATGTCTTCACGTTACCAATGCTAACACCAACTTGAACGCAGACTTCATGAGTGAACCCTGGAAGGTGTGAATCTACAACCACACTCTTGGATGTTTATTAATGTAATAGTCGATATGACAGATAATAATTATACTTTGATTATCTGTTTATTATCTTTTTTAAGAAGGCATGTCAAAAGACACTCTTAGAAATTATTTTTACGTTGATTGTTGCTGAGGTCTCTGCTTCCAGAATGATGGGAAGAAGCAGAGAGCCTTAACTGGGACATAAACACCTGCAAAGGCATTAACAAAAGGACTGTTTCTTCTTACAGAAATAAAAATATACCTAGCAAAACGTGAAAATCCTGTCTGTAAGAGAAGATAAGTTTTTGCTTCAGTAAGTGATTGTTCTTAGCTTACAAAACAAGAGAAAATATCCTATGTAGAAAATATAGCCCTTTCTTTCTTCGTCTTAGCTTCCTCAGTCCAGTTTTTTCCCTGAACGTCCAGAAGAATTAGCTATCGCCTCCCAGGAAGAAGTAAACACATACTGTCTTACTACTTCAGTTGCACAACTGTCATAAATGACATCCCTGCACAAGGAGAGAGAAATCAGACAAATCTCCTATAGCCAGAAATTAGAAATAATTCCTTCTGAAAAATTATGTACTGGTCACTGCAGAAGCAGATACAAAAGCAGCAGCTCTGCTGTCTAGGGGCTACATCTTCCCCACAATACAGGTAGAGAAAAATCACTTTCTGTACAAGACCTGAAAACACTAGTCTGTCTCCAGCTAGCTTTTCACCTCTGTGAACATAAAAGTACAGAATTGTACCAAGCCAAATGTACATACTGAATCAAATCAGAATTAATTATTAGAAGAAAATACCAGAAAATTAAAATGATAGTAAGGACAAGGCTTTACCAGTTTGGTTTGGTGTTGCTGATGTGTTCCCTGTGCTTGGTACAAGAAATAGTGACTGGATGAAGGACCCCAGTGCATTCACAATATCACGAAAAACTTTAGTGGAATGTTGCTTCATATCATACGATTGACAAAAGGACCTGAAAAGTATTTCGTAAAATATAATAAGTATTTGATAAGTGAGGGACTAAACCTATGTTTCTGTAGTAACTTCCCCTCCCTCCAAATTGTGGACTAGAAGCACATTTTAACTGCAAATACTTAGGTAAATAATATTATTTAGTTTTAGATAAATGCTCCTTTGACACTAGTAAGACAGAGAGGGTTTGGAATACTCGAGTAATCGTAATTCAGCCCTTTGTGGATAATAAGCATTACCTAATGCTTAATAAAAAGTACCTTAAAGAGTTTATTGCATTTTAAGTTTCTATGTATTTACAATGTTTTAGTAAACATTTTTCACCAGAGAAAAATAAAAAGATTTCTTACATTTTATGTAAAAGTGAAACTCAATATATTTAATACCTTAACAGCTGAGGCTGCACACAAAGCCTGTGAATAGATTCTACTGCAACAGCTCTTAACCACTGTGGCTTGTCTGCATCCAGAAATTTAACCAGCAATGACAGAAAGATTTCACATTCTGTTACCTAAAAGATACAGTTTATAGCCATTTAATTGAAAGAAAAAGCCTCCTACAAAATACTTTCTCAATAAAACTTCTGTTTCATCTTAGGAGTCCTATCCTAGCAAGTTTTACAGAGGATCTAAAAAGCCCCTTCAACAAATATTTACTCAAAATTATATACAAACCCTATCTAATAAATCATACTAATTTTACCCAGCCGAGGTCACATATGCAATTGTATTGAAGGACTTAAATTCCTCACAGAAACTGCATCAAAGTTCTTACATGTGCTACAGTAAACAAATGAAATGGGGAAAAAAATATTTTTTTAGCAAATAACTTAAATTCAAAAGGTAAGAACAGCTGAACATGGACTTTTTTTTATGCGTATTCTGTCAACAGCTTTAGCAACACAAGCCAAAAGCCTCTTAGCAAGTATTAACAAGGCACAGCAATCAACATTATCTAAGCCAGGAAAACAACGTAAGAAGATCAAAAGGTTCCCAAAACCTTAACTGAAAGGCAATTAAGTACAGAAAAGACAAGAGCTAATCTACTATGAGAATTTACACAAGTCCATGTAGGATACATGTAAACACAAATACACATAAAGAGGAAAAGAATATTTAGACTTTTCTTCCATTGGTATATATGAACAGTTCCCAACAACTAATTAATACTATTACTGATCACCATTACTGGCATATACATAGAAAAACAGAACTGCATAAAGAAAATCTGAAGACATTCTTACCAGCAAACTGTAAAACTGCTTAATCAAAACAGAAACTACTCTCAGCAATCGCATACAGATGGGAAAGTATGGTTTTTCCACTGGTGCTGGGGAAGATGACGTGCTGGAACCTTGCCTGAATTTGATATTTGGAGAGAAGAGCTTTATAACAAGAGGGCATACCCTTTCTTTAAGAAGAAAACTGAATTCCTGATGCTGAAAAAGAAAACAGAACAAATTACAAGCAGATATTCTTTAATTGCTACCAGTCACTCTGATTATGCATCTTATTTACATTTATTGCTATTACCAAGTACTCTGAAGTCATGTAAATCTTGGTATAAATTCCATGCTCAGGAAATGAAAAGGTAGAATGGCAGGCACCATTGTAAAGCTACCAAAAAGCATGATGAAATGACACAGTCAGGTTCATACCATGCACCCCTCTTCTTGTATTTCACACAATGAAATAGGCTGCTAATACATAATTTATCATACATTTAATTTTTTAATTTAGCTACTGTCTGCTAAAATACGTTACTGCAGGATCACAGTGCATTTATATGCAGTAGATCCACACAATTTATAGTCATGATTCTCGCAGCTTGGCTAGTGGGGTGAGGTTAATGTTTTTGTAGAAATCACAATGTCACAAATTAAGTTACAGAGCTGTCATAAATCATGGAAGGTAAGAAAATGCGTCTTTGGGGGAGATCTAAATGGTAAAACAAAAAGTGAAACAGAGTACAACATGAAAAAGTGGACAAAAAGAACACAGTACTTTTCTATCATAGAAACTCAACATGTAAGAGCTACAAGTCCTTTTCAAAAGTAGTACTCAGGCAAAATTGAAGAGGAGCTAATGAAGTGTAACTTTTACTGACCGTGTGAACAAAAGACTTCCTATTTTCCCCTCTAAGAACTACTCACTTGTAAAAACACTTGTGGAAAGTCATTGAGGACTGACTCAAGAAGTTCAAGGCCAAATGTCCGGGTCATTTCTGTCATACCCACGAGCCAGTAGGGAGCATCAGCATTAACTAACTGACAAAGATCCTTAAAAAGAAATACAACAAAATTTACATTCTCTGCACAGTCCTGTACTGGCATAAGTTTTCCGAGTTTTCAACAAAATCTGCACTCTCTCCCTCTTTTGAAATGAGTAATTTTCCAATTTCAACATACTTTTTCCTCAAATACTTCTTTTACTTCAGAGAGAAAAACTTCTTAAAAGAAATTTTAAACTTTGCTGGCATCCTTGTAGCAACTATGTTCATTCCTGCCCTCAAAAATATCTCCAAGACTGGCGAATTTGCTAAGTCAAGAAGATTTTTATTGGTGTGACGAATATAACTATGACTTTTAATACCCAATATCAAGCAGAGGAAGCAAGACTGAACTACAGTAGCAGTGTTTGGCTCACACAAAAAAAAGAATCTTGAATGCAGACAGACATGCTTAGCTATTATTTAAGATTTATAGTAAAACACCTTCCTACACCCGTTTGTCTACTTTTTCCAATCATCCCCCTGCAATACAGCATACCACTGCCAATTACAGTAAATGCACAGAAGAAAGCCTGAGGCTCTGGTTAAGGACCTTGTCACTACATCAACAGCAAATTTTTGAAATTTCTTATAGAGAAGTAGAAGTACCCAATCATAACTGAAAATGTATAAATACAAGCTCCCCAACTACCTGAAAAAGCATGTATGCATCTTTAGCACACGGCTTCAGTGCACTGACAGATCTTCTGTTACTATTTCCTTGGACTGCAACGGGCTGGTCAGTAGTATCTGTGTAAAAACAAAACCGAGTTTTGTGAACAAAGGAACTGTTGAAAAATCAAGCACGCATTAAGTGTTCTTACAAAAGTTATTCTTGGAGAATGGCCAGGTAATTCTTCTGCAACTTGTCGTATCTACAGAAATAAACATTAGATTGAATACCAAAGAACATCAATACCAGGCACTTCCTTCCAATACATTTCCTCTTCAAAACTACTACTGCCATGTATTTCACACTCAATAATCTAAGTTACCTTCACCTTAAAGGACACCTTTACTTCAAGTTCCTTCACAATACTAACCTGAAGACCAGTTCTCTCAGCCTGAAAAAAATGCAGGTTTTATGTGCTGCTGTACTGACTTGGACTGACACAATAGCTAAGGATTTAATCGTCCCTGAATACAAGTAAATGTATAAAAGACAGTAAAAATTAACAACGTCTGTGGGGGGGGGTTTATAATGTTTATAGACTTTTTACTACTTCCGTGTCTGATAAGAAAAACATTTGACATGTATTTAAAAAACAGGTTAATACAAACAAGCAGAGTAAGAAGTATGCCCACCTTTATATCGTTCATCTTCAGCAACCACTCTCTCAAACACAACAGTAACGACCTGCCTTACAGTAGCTGCCGCAGTGTTATTTGTGATATTATCTTTTGTGAAGTGTAATCGAAAACAAAGTACAATTGCCTGGGAAAAAAAATAATAAAAAAAAATCACCTTACAATATATTTTCATCTTTGAGCTAAGAGTTAAGACAGCTGATGGAGGAACGCTTTTCACCAGTTTGTCAGAAGGTTGCCTGAAAAAAATTTGCTTTAATCATTTTCAATTTGAAGAACGAGAGTAAGTTTTATAAGTTAGTCTAGCCAAAAACCTCTTCAGCAATCCTCCCCAAAGGTAATCTAGAAGTGGTATTAACTGAAGACATTATGATTTGTCAACGAAACTACACTCATACAGAGTAATCAAACACACAAAACAACCTGTATGAATATTAATGTCAAAAGGACATGAGGATTATACTGTTAATTACAGAAAGGTCAGTCAACTTCAAAGCTGAATGAAACTCCATTCACAACCACGTTGCCTCAACTGCTGTTACACCTCTTTAAGGTGCATATTTTAATGTGTCATTGTGCTGGCAGCGACCTGAATACTGTTTCCCATTGGATTTCCTATTATCTCTAACACATAGTTTAAGACTTACTTTATAATGAATTTTGAAAATTAACATCTGTGTGTGTAGTGAAACCCAGACTTCTTGTTCTTTTGTCCTTACTCAGTGTTCTTGCACTTGGGTGAACCTCAACCACACCTGGCCCTAGAGCTGCATGCTCTAAGCCATACAAGATTCAGAATTTTCTTTTGCTGCTTCTTCTTGTAAATGATTTGTGGATGCTGCTCAGATGGCATCCTCATGTTTAAAATTGTACGACACAATCATGCATCTCTGGACCTTCAGAAGATTCTCTAGGTTAATCAAAGAATGATTTAGGTTGGAAAAGTTCTTTAAGATCATCAAGTCCAACTGTTAACCGAGCACTGCCAGGTCATGACTAAACCACGTCCCTCAGCACCACATCTACATGTCTTTTAAATACCTCCAGGGATGGCAACTCCACCACTTCCCTGGACAGCCTGTTATACTGCTTTACAACCCTTCTGTGAAGAAATTTTTCCTTATATTCGATCCAGACTTCCCCTGGTGCAACTTGAGGCCATTTCCTCTCGTTCTATCCTTTGTTACTTGTGAGAAGAGATCAACTCGCAACTCTCTACAACCTCCTTTCAGGTAGCTGTAGAGAACTGTCTACCCTGAGCCTCCTTTTCTTCAGGCTGAACAACCCCAGTTGCCTACAGACACTCCTCATAAGACTTGTGCTCTAGATCCCTCACCAGCTTTGTTGCCCTTTTCTGGACCCACTCCGGCACCTCAATGTCTTTCTTATACTGCAGCACCCAAAACTGAACACAGTATTCAAGCTCCAGCGTCACCAGTGCCGAGTACAGGGACATGATCACTTCCCCATTCTTGCCGGACACACTATTTTTGACACAGGTGAGGATGCTGTTGGCCTCCTTGGCCACCCGAGCACACTGCTTGCTCATGTTCAGATCACTACTGACCAATAGGCCCAGGCCCTTTTCCACCAGGCAGCTTTTCAGCCACTCTTCCCCATGCCTGTAGTGCTGCGCAGCGTGGTTGTGTGGAACTCGGTGCTTGGCCTTGTTGAACTTCATACCATTGGCCTCAGCCCGTTAATCCAGCCTGTCCAGATCCCTCTGTAGAATCTTCCTACCCTCAAGCAGATAACACTCCTGCCCAACTTGGTGGTATCTGCAAACTTACTGAGGGTGCCCTTGATACCCTCATCCAGATCACTGATAAAGATATTAAAGAGAATTGTTTCAGTACTGAGCCCTGGGGAATACCACTTCTAATCAGCCACCAGCTGGAGTTAATTCCATTCACCACCACTGAGCTCTGGCCACCCAGTCAATTTTTCACCTAGCAAAGTGTATGCCTGTCCAAACCATGAGCAGCCAGTTTCTCCAGGAGAATGCTGTGAGAAATGGTGTCAAAGGCTTTACTAGAGTCTAGCTAGACAACATCCACAGCCTTTCCCTCATCCGCTAAGCGGGTCATCTTGTCATGGACAGAGATCAGGTTAGTCAAGCAGCATCTGCCTCTCATAAACCGATGCTGATCGGGCCTGATCACCTCGTTGTCCAACAAACCCAAAATTTCTCTGCAGTAATAAACCAGTACACTGAAGGCAGAGCATAACAAAGATGACAATTTAGAATGATTTGTTTAAAAACAAACAAAAAAAATCTTTCTTAAGTTAATGAGAAAAAAATACAAAACAATCTAGAAGAGGAACTTACTTTAACACAAATCACAGATGGGTAAACAATGTTGCTCCTTCAAAGAGAAGTATCTAGTAATTCAAGTTTAAAATGGATCAGAGTCCTTATTTTTTGCCTTAGTTGAAACATAATATACAAAATGGTACATGTTTAAAATTATGCAATAAAGCTATTTCAGTTCTGACTGAAAGAGTAATAACCGGACTGCTCTAGAAACAGGTTTAAGGTAGGGTAGCAGGCAGCTTCTTCCAATATCTGCTTTATTAGTGAGAGCTCACAGTGTGCTGTGTGCTTCAATTTCAGTTTGAAAACATATATAAATGAATTTAGCAGATGAGAAGGATACATGTTAGCCCAGGTTTTTTATTTAAATTTCCCATTAAGTGAGAAGTGTACTATTGTGGAGGAATTAATAAACAGATTGAAAAGGAAGCTACAACAAATCCTGTTTTTGAAGCCTAGATATAAAGACAATAGGGACACAACAGAATCAAGAAGGGGGGCCCTTCCTCTTCCATTATTTCCAAATATGGAAAATTTTCCCCTGCTTTTCCACTTGGATATTTTAAGTACTATAGTTGGCACTAACAAATTCTTACCTTGGACAGTGCTTCATCATGCACAACTGTATTGGTTGTTAAAAGTACGAGAACTGTCTGGAGCAATTTCAATTCTTCAAGACTATTTTCCATCAGTTGCCAAAGCATATTAATAATGTTTCCTGCTGCAGCCTACAAAGAAATAATATTTTTCCAATAATTAAGAGGTTTACATACTGGTATATCATGTGTACACACGTAAGAATAGCACTCTTATAAATGTGTGTCATAATTGAATTTGCCTGTTTGTCTATATCATAAGACTACCTCGAGAACATAAAGCCAATTTCTTTGCCACAGGCTTCCTAAAATACTTTAAAAGAACTGGCAGCAGAAATCTCTTAGTGTGTAGTCCAAACTAAAGTGCATACTTGATTTTCTATGTAGAAATATAGAAGAGACAGTACAAAGACATTGTACCCTCAAAATTCATTCATATCAGAGAAAAACACATGTAATTTTACATCATGCAAGCACAACTGAAGATATATATATTTTAACAGTATTATTTTCGCCAGCTTCTTAACATACTATATATGCAATACCACAATATATCATGACATTTACAGCTGCAAGAAATGTGCATTCATTTTATCTTGTTTTCAGAAGTAAGATGTAACAAAAACAATATATAATGTTATCATACAGAGTATAATTTGTGGATGCAACTTTAAAAACTATATTTATCAAGGATCAGTACATGTTCTGTTCCTGCAGTGCAAGAATGCAAACTAAATGAGCTGGTTTGAATTTTCATGAGTTTTCTTCTAGAAGTTACCAATGTTTCCTCATCTCTTTTTTTTTTTTTTCCCTACAGTCAAAAAGGTTTTCTTTTAAATTACACTTTTTTAAAAACAGACTATGTTCATTATAATATAAACAGNAAACTATTTTTTTTAAAAAAAAAACAGCCCCCCAAAAAAAAAAAAAAAAAAAAAAAAGCATTCATCTTCCGTTTGAGGCCTGTATTTCTCACTCTGAAATATTTATATATTTATGTAAAGACTGATCTTACCTCTGAAACAACTTCATGGGACATGAGCCTCTGTATGGCTGCTAGACACAGCTGAGTGATCTTTGGTTCCTTTGTTCCACAACCCATTAGAAAAGGCTGAACTACCTCTGAGCTGTTCTCTTTCAACACTTTCAAAAAGAGATATGGAAGCAGTCAATGTTTCATACTTTAAAGAATGCAATGCAAAATTCGTGAATCATACCTATCAACAAAAAGCAACCTCCAGTCTTGGAAATGTGGGATTTACTCTTGCACCACTGGGCTGCCACAGCTCACTTCCACTGGCTAAGGCTCAAATCCCAAGCACCCTTACACACTGAGGTGACTTTCTCTTTCCAAATCCAAAACCTCCACTTATGAGTCCACTTGGTTAAAAAGAAGTTGAAAGGTTCAGCCCACCCCAGAGCTTTCTCTGGCCTTGCAGCAATGACCAGTCTCAAGCTGTAGCCACCTTCTGCTCTGCTTCACCTCAGCACTGAATCCAAAATCAACACAAGGTGTGGCACAGGGAGACACACCAAAGCACATGGCACGAAGGGGAATAGCAAACCGTCACTGACAAAACTGGAGGAGAAAGAGACTGGACTGTTTGTATCCCGAGTACGTACACCTGGTTGTGATTTTTCAACCAGTGTTTTAATGAGAAAGGGAAGCTTCTTAAAATGAAGCTTTGTCAGGCGAAAACACAAGTTTCATGAACTTCTCATTATGTTTTTTTTTTAGGAGAAAATAGCGTCACAATGAATACAACATTTCACACTGACATTTTAAAAAGTGTTTTTCCCGATAGAAATAGTTCTAGAAATCTTTTTTAATTTTATGAAGAAAGTATTTCTGAAAGATGAATTGTAAGCATGACTCTGACCAATGAGAGCTGTTCTGTTTGCAGGTGTGGTTATTGATACATGTAAACTTTTGAGATTTTAGCTGCTCATCACCATTTCAGATACTAAAAATTCCTCACAGTTGAAAGTTCAGTGCGTGTTCTCTACACTGAATGTCATACACTGTGTTTTAGTCTGTGTGTAATATGAGTGTTCATGAAGAAGTTTCACACACATCTTCAGAGCACAGATCTTACCACAAACAAACAAAAAAATACATTCTCAGATAAAAATGTAAACATGATCTATTTTATTTTTTCTACTGAGTAATTTGAAATTCAGCTCACAAGAGAGTTTATTATTAAGTACCACTACAAATAATTTGGAAAAAAATGAAACGTCAAGGGAAAAACTACAAAAATACTTCAATGCTATTTTTCAACTTAAGTATGAAGATGACTAACAAATTTCTAGAAAAAGAATAAGCTACTATAAACTATAGATGTCAGTTTTCTATAAGTAATAGTTCTTATAGGCTGGTATTAACACATACACAGGCCACAGTTTCATCAGCCTCTTCAAAGCCACACAGGCTCTATGTCCAGTTGACAGAGGCTGACCTTGCACCAAATGTCTAACCGAAAACAATTAAAATGTCAGCCTAACTGTGAATGAATAGACAAGTCACTGCCTGTTTAACAACTTGCTTTCATTCCAACAGGTTTTTGTAACTTAACTATGAAGCAAATAAACCTGCTTTTGACTATATTAACTATATCCAGCAATACAATTCCTTTAGGAAATACTGCATGATTTTAAAATTAAAAACAAAACATTGGCTACTTTATCAAAATTGAAAGTTTGTTCCCAATTAAGGTATGTAACTTACACATCTAGTTGTCAGTGTCTACAAGTGAGACAGAGGTCTAAGCTGCTTTTATAGTCTAGGAACGCTTACAACACATGGCCAATAGAGAGTAGAGAGCTCACTCTTAACACACCCTAGATGACTCTAAAGATCATCTAGTCCAACCTCCCTGCAGTGAGCAGGGACATCCTCAGCTAGATCAGGTTGTTCAGAGCCTTGTTGAGCCTGACTTTGAATATCTCCAGGGATGGGGCCTCAACTACTTCCCTGCGCAACCTGCCTACCTCTCTGGGCAACCTGAATATAACAAGACAAAGAAAAATTTAAACCTTATACAGTATTTTTTCCTATGGTCCATTAAAAACAATAATCTCATGGCAGGGTCTATACAAGGACTTTTACTTTATAAAGCTCAAAAATTAATGTTTTACAGCTCTGATGTGGTACAGATCATTATACTAGATTTAATCTTAAAATATACAAAAATTTTCTTATATCCCTGTCTGCTTTCTTTATATAGTATTATAGGATTATAGTAAAAAAAAACTATCATAATGAACCACATCAAAAAAAGAAGTTTGGGGAAATTAAAATTTATCCCTTCACTCCATCAGCAAGATTATAAAAATAATTTTTTAAAAGAACTTCTAAAAAGTTCAAGATGCTAAAAGTACAAGTTACACATCTCAGAGCCACATGGAAATAATTTCTCACATTTATCGCCTGTGAAGTTGACTTCTCTACTGGAATTACTCAAATCCTCATGAATAAATTATAAAGCACATACAGACCGCTAAGAATGAAGACTTTGACACTGCTCAATGTAACTTTTCCAAGTAAAAGCAAGCAGTTAGATCAACGGTCTAAATGTTTCGGCAACTTAGACACATGTCACCAGACATAACACAGACCATTATGATTTTCATAAAGATTTTAATTTTGCATCTATTTTCCTAAAAATTATAATCCTACACAGCGCAATGCTTCAAGAAAGCATAAGGTCAGGTTATTCAAAACAATCTGATGCAGCTGTTCTTAACTAGTTCAGTGAAATAACAGTTTTCATCAAAACACAAAGAAAAATCATATACTGATGAAAATATCTGGATTACTAGAATGTCAAGTAGATGTTTCCAAACATCTAGCAGTCAAAAAGCACCTACTTCACTGTATTTCACAATTACAGTAGCCTTTTGCAGCTTTTTTGCTACTAAAGCATACATACTATCTTCTTCCAAAAAACACTTTACATAGCAGATGGAAGACAACAGAGATCTTGATATTAACTTTATCTACAAGATTAAATTACAGCTGATAACTTTAAAAGGTTGTAACAAGAGTCCATGAAGAACTGTGACTGTTTAACGGCATTATGCTTAAAGTGTGGAATGTCAGGATAACGTGCAGGCAAGGTGTACATTCCCCTCTGTTCCACAGTTTCTTACCGGGAAAAAAAGTTATTATCCTATTAGCAAAGATTAACTTTTCAAAATAACTTTTCAGATCTGTTGGTTGTCCAAACCTCATAAAAACAAATCTTTTTTTCATTAATGAAATAAGTAGTAACGACATTCTAGTTTAAACCATCCAAAGGAAAAGTACTTGTAAAATTTGACCAACTACCAGAAAGCGTTCCCTCAGAAAGATAAAAGTAAAGACTGCCTATGCCCAAAATCAATAATCTCTCCTATCTCTTCTCTTAGAAATGGAAATTAAAAAAACAAAGAACTTGGCAGGATTACAAACTAGCTTTCTAAAATATAAAGTTCTTTACACAGCAATACGCCAAAGAACATTGACAGCTTCCCAAATGGCTAACTAGAGATTTCTCTTGCTCATTTGTGTATTTTGATATAGCTGACATTACCTGGCATAGTTTTCCCACTTATGTCAGCATTCATGACAGCAGTAAAAACAAAGAAAATAAACAAATAAAAAAGAGGCATTAAAGTGAAATATTGAGGGGTGGGACTGCTACTTCAAATAATTCTAGAAAGTGCCTCCTTACCAATATCTGATTTACACGCCTCAAAACAAGAAATACTTCTACATCTACTACGCTTGGACCTTTGGACATTTTAAGGATTTCGACTACAGCTGGGGTAGACATTCAAGTATTAATGCAGGGACATTCAAATCTGGCCAAAGGTTATACCAGCAATTGGGAAGAAGTCATCAATTTACAGGCTATTTAATAAAGCTGAAATTGGACATACTGTTTTGTACTTACAAAGCTGAAACTCACAAGGTATCTCCTGTCCCTCAAGGCAATGATACATCTTAACTTGAATGACCTTATCTCAGATTAAGATGGATTTTTGCCTGCCAGGTACAAGTCTCCAAAGGCTAGACTCTCATACTAAACACACAACCGAGGATCATCCTGCAGAACTCCACACCGAGCACTCAACAGCAGCTGTGGTGAACGCAGACAGTGAATAAAACATTGAAAATTTGGAGTCCAAGTATTTCATGCTATTTTCTAAGTGGATGATAACTTTTGTAGAGTCACAACTGAATATGGAGACCTTCCTCAGCATCAGTACAGCATGAACGTGAAAGAGAAATAGTATCAAAAAATTCTCATGCTACTAGATTTTTTGCTAGGTGCCCAAAAGTAAAGGTCACGGATATAGCATACACTAAAAGACTTGTAGGATTATTCCACATATGCAAGACATCTTTTTAACATTTTGACCTGTAACCCAGATTATTTTTCCTATTGCATTACAAATAATTACCTGCCAAAATATCTGTGTTCCGTGCAGCTATCGTTTTCACTTTTATTATTCCTGATTCAGCAGCCTGGAAGAGAAGAAAATAAGTAGTTTAGTTGCTATTTCATATATGAATATCTGGAAATAAATAAGAACGAGAATATTGAAGATAAAAAAAAATATACAGTCTAAGAGCAAAAAAGTTCTTGTAGCGTTTTCAGTAAGTAAAGCTGATGTAGAAGTGCAATCTTTGTAGCTTCTGCAGTTCCTTTCCAGAATTATGCAGGAAGGGAATTCTGTGGTTTAAAATTTTTAGAAATCATGATTCTTACTTGTATTACTTTCCAGTCCTATGAAAGCAAAGAAAAATCACTAGTAAACAAAAAACCTGTTAAATAGGCTCTGTACAGTTTCAAACTGCGAAACAATTACCATGATACATATAATCTGTCACATTCGTCGGGTTGAAACGCTGAAGAAACTGTAAACATCAGTAATTACACCAATGTTTAATATTTAACACTTAAGCAATGAAATCTAGTTAATAAACTGGATGTGGTATGCAACACTTGAACATTATCACTGTTCTTCCAGTCGGGTAGCAGTACTTTCTGTCTGCAAGCTAACACTTTCACCAACAACGAGTATCAGGATGAAATCCATTTTCCCACAGATTTTGTAACCCTAATGCCCTATACAAACTATCCCAGGGCAGGACCACGAAGAAATCTTCCCAACAATACCCTCCACTCTTCCTGACACACCATACAATCCACACCAACAGTTCCTCCCCTTTTCCCCTAAGTCTGACCTGATAGATCAACAGCACTCTCCTCCCCTCATGCATCCCTAGTTGTACAAAAACCAGGTGGTGCAGAGCTGAGCAGCCCACTGAGGAGATCACACATGGCTGTGAGGGAACAGCAATTCTCTTTTCATTTGTCCACAAATGTTTCCCAGCACAAATCACTAAAGCCACATCCTTTAATGAAATAAAGCCTAACTGAAAATACAATATTGAGGCTCTGCATTTCAAAATTAGGATTTCTCACAAGTTTTGTTACAAAACACAAAAATACATCTCAAGAGGTGACTTTCCATTTTTTAATTCCATTAATATGCTTTAAACCACTGGAAACAATTAAAGAAATTGTGTTCGATATACTGCAGCAAAAGAAATGCAACAGGTTTTCCCAAACGATAGGTTGCAAATTGCTGGAAAATACTGTCCTGCAAATTTGAAAGTACATTTTCCCTTTTATTTCAGCTTCGTATTTCTGTGTACTTCCCCCACTAAACATTTCCACTTTTCCTCCAATATTACTATTTAAAGAAGTGTGTTGTCACTCTAGAAAACAGATTAGAGAAGTGGACAAGCTGTGGCTGCAAAATATGAAAGCCATCATACATGAAGTTCTACCAAGTAGTAATATTCCCTCCCCACCAAAACACTTCTCCAACAAGATCTCTCAGAAGATCTGGCTAAGATGACCATATAAATCCATAATCAAATATCTTAATTAAGATTTGATATACATACTTCTCAAAATAGCTAAATTAGAAAGGCAGAACCAAAATTTTCAATTTTTTGTTTCATTTCCCAGAAACAACATAGAAAAACTAGACAGAGCCTTAAGATACTTGAAGAGATTCGTGAAATTCTGAAGAATTATTTAAGCTTTGCTGAACATAATGCTTCCACTTTAAAAATATAGACAGACTAATACACACAGTGCCTAAACTAACACACTATATGCTCAAATGAGCACAAAGCAACATGCAAACTTATCTTTTGCATAATTAAAATGAGCAGTATGAAATGCATTGTCATTTATTTTAATTACGTTAACGTGTTGAAATGTCTTAAGTTTTAAGTCAATCCCTGCCTGTTCTTCTTCACTTGTAAATTGTCAGCTAATTAGGGGGCCCTTGTCACAACAAATTGTTCCCGTTAATTACTACGAAGGATTTGTCACAGTCCAACTTCAATTACCTTCAAGCTGAAGCTCATCACATCTACTGGCAATAGATTTCTTCCTTGCCAGGAGTGACAAACTCATGCTGAATCAAAGAAATATTAAGCCTGCCCACATGTATGGCATTTGCAAACACCTCGCGTTATGCACGAGGAAGGAAGAAAATATTTCAAATGTAATGTCTCTCAGTTAGTTGTTTCCATACCAGTTTTACATAAAATAGCATATATTTTTTTTAAAACTAAGGTTTAAAAAAACCCAAAAACACAGCCACTAGACTTTTTACTACCACTCCTAATACAACAGATAGTTTTTCTGCACAGGATGTAGGAAGTTCTGTGATTATCTGCATTATGCTAGGGTTTCTGTTTAGAATTCCAATTCAAAATGTTTACAGTTAGAAACTACTTACACTACACACATTCTACAAAAAACCCTCAGTACTCCACTATATATGTAAAAAAGACCACATATCAGTATTTACAAAAAAGTACCTCAGTGGATCACAAATAATCAGCAAAAACATGAGACTATAAACAGCTATCTGGCTATTCTGTGCATTGATATAAAAGTGTATTTGGATTGCATCAATTTAACTTGGCTATCTAAAAGAGATATCAATAGATTTTAAGCTTACAAATTTACATCAACTACTACAGCACTCTGCAGGAGACTATTCCATTTGAAAAGGATCTTATAAAAACACTGATGGCCAGAATCATATTGTGTAGATTATGGGTACAAATATGGTGATTTACTTTCACACAAATCTAAGGCATCATGTTTTTAAAGCAGTCACTATTTTTAAAAGTAACATCATCAGTTTCCCCTCACACTACAGTTAATAGTAGTCTAATAAGCAAGTCAGTTAAGCTCTCTCATTTTAAGAAGTAAATACAAATAATGCCTGAAACATAACAAAGCTCAAGTGTACCTGAAACCTTCAAATAGGTTTCCTATTCTGCTAATTTAAAAACTGTGAAATGAACTGATATAAGAAAAACACACACCTGCCATCGTTGAGTATTGCTTCATGTTTCTGCTGAAACAACTACAGTGCCCAGTTTAGGGAGGGGAAATATTGATCAAGAACAGAACTTGACTCTCAGTGATAGCACATATTCAGGTCAACCTCTTCTGGTACTTCGATTTGGTTTTAATCAGTTTTAAACAGTCAATAATCTCAGAGCAAAGCTCAACAGGACCCTCCAGGCTCAACCACTTGGGCCATCATCTTTCTGCTTCCTCAGAACTTACCAAGTATTAATAATGTGGAAATCACCCTTCACAGAAACCAAAGTAAGGCAAATGGAGAATTCATGTACAAATAACCAAGATGCATATAAAAGCCTGCGCATAGTATCTGCCTCCTGGCCTCAAAGTTCCTCTCCCAAGGTACAGTCTGACAACAACATTCAGCTCCCCGAGAATTTCACCCTAAAGCTACCTTACGGACAGAGGATCTCTGCACAGGAGAGACCAGGATATGAAAATTCAGAAACTTTCAAATCCAGCTTTAAGAGTTTCTTACATCCAAAACTCCTCCCTCTCCTTACAGATTTCTCAGTCCTCAGTTCAAATAGAGAAGAACTTCAGTCTTCCTGTCATTTGATGTGTTGTGCATATCTTCCAAATTTTCAGAAATTTTAACCCTCGTGTAGGGCCTGCATGAAGCAGGTAACAGAGACAGGTACTTTCTGCTCAGGCACTCAGCAAGCAAAGACTTAACCCATCCTCAAGCAGAATCAACATTTTCCAACATCCAGGAGCTAAATTTCTCCACATTATTGTCTGTGTACACATATTTAAAGAGGCATTAGGATAACTGGGGTAGGCAATTCTGCTAGCTGTTATTCACGATGACGCAAGGGTAAGCCACTCATAGCAACAGCAGAGCGGTAAGTGCATCCGAGAGGCACCAGTTCCTCAAATCGGTCTTCCAGGGATACTATGGAAGCTCTCAAACTCCACTGGAGTGAACTAGTCTACTGTCTACTGAAAGGTATTGCCTATAGCTAACTCCATAATCATAAAAAGTTACCTGGTAGCCCAAGAAGAGCCACAACGAATATCAGCATGGTGTATGCTTGAACATCTAACTGCATAATTATTAATGGCTTACCTCTATTGCAATGCACATGGATGGGCAAGGAAGGTACCAGAGGGGTCGGCTGGGTTGTGATCCAACAGCACATCCCTATGGATTTGCCCTTACTCTGGGGTAAATGTGAAGGATCTGCCTTCCTTACACTGACAAATATTAACATAGTTAATAGGGCTAATTTCCAGTAAATATTGATCTAACATTAAATGCATTTTTGTACGAACTTCTAAATGTGATAGTATGCTACCCAAAAGTAATAAAATAATTTTCACTGCTGATGCTTTGAACGACCATTTGTGTTTTGATTTTACGTTCAGAGCAAATTGCTGTCTCCAGAGATACCAAAATTGTTGTAAGGTTTGCAGCTCTTCGTACACAAGCTTTTGATTTCTCTCTTCCAAAAAGAAAAACATTCGGGAATGGTCTGTGTTGGTGTTTACATTACATTGTTTGCCAACCCTTCACAAAGATTGGATGAGAGTAATACATGTCATCTATGGACATTTCCACATCTATTACGAGAAATAAAACGAGCTATTTTTTCCTATTCACCATTATCTGCCTTTCCAAGTGGAATACTAACCCTATATCCAATAGTTTAGATAAGAGATCCTCCTGTCTAAAGTACAATTTCACTTCATTGTTATTCCGGCTTGCTTTGCAAAAGCACATTCTGGACCATTACTGCACTGCTAAACTATTATTTGGAAAAGGACACACTCAGAAAAAGCTCTACACTGAATCAACCCCATGAAAGCACTCGAGTATACCACATTTGTGTGAAAAAGCACTGTACTTGCCTTCTGTAATTTCATCTTCCTCCCTGGGAGTACAATCCCTACGCAGACCATTCTCTTTTATATAGGCTCGTTCTACCCTTGAATTAAATGGGTGAAATGCCAGTTCTGATCTGTACACTCACAGGGATTTATTATATTGAATGATTTAATGTATTTCCATTAGAGCTTGCTCACATTGGAGCCAAGCCTACCAGCAGAGACTCTGGGAATGGAGCAGCACCCACCATAAAGGCAGGTACAGGCAGGAAGTACATGAACCAAGTACTTCAGTCAACTGGACACATACAAGCCCACCCAGCCAAGGGACAATGCCACTGAAAGGACAGCCTCTATCAGGGTAACAGTGACTGGGGAGATGTAAGCACCATGCACATCTTGAGGGAGGGCAGGGAAGAGCTTTCAAGGCACTACAACAGGCTAGTCAGCTTCACATCACTCCCTGGAAAGCTTATGGAACAAACTCTCCTGGAAGCTACCTCTAGGCACATGCAGGACAAGATGATTAGGAACAATCAACATGAATTCACCAACCTGACTGCCTACTACAATGAGATGACGGGCTGTGTCAGTAAGGAGAGAATACTATACACTTTATACCTTGACTACAGCGAAACCTTTGATATCATCTCCAGTTGTATCCTTAGAGTCAAATTGGAGAGGTGGAGGGACAAGTGGACAGTAAAGCGGGTAGAAGATTGGCTCAAATGGTCATTACAAATGGTACAAAGTCCAGCCGGTAATCAGTTACTAGTTGTGCTCCTCAGGGACAGATACAGGGGCTAATACCATTTAACACCTTTATTAGCAGCCTGAATAAAGCCATACAGTCTGCAGACAAAGATAAAATTCAGAGCACTGTTCAACATACTGAGTGAGGGGAGGGGAGGGGTGCATTCAGAGGAACACAGATAGGCCGAGAAATGGGCTGGTATGAACCTCATGAAGTTCAAAGGCCAATGCAAAGTCCAGTTAGGCCATCAGTATAGGATGGGGGCTGGCGTTGCAGCCAGCAAAGCATCTCTGCAGAAAATGACCCAGAGCCCTGGGGGACAACAAGGTGGAACCAAGAGCCAGCAGTGAGCCCTTGTAACAAAAGTGGCCAACTGCATGCTGGGTTGTATTAGCAAGAATACATGCAGCCGGTTCAAGGAAGGGGATCCTTCTGTCTCTTCAGCTATTGTGGGACTGCTGATGGAGTAACATGGCCAGTTTTAGCCTCCCCAGTGCAAGAAAGCCACTGACATGTTGGGGCAATTTCAGTGGAGGCCTACCAAGACAGCTAACTGGGGGATGGAGAACAACAGGTAAGAAGATGCTGTAAGAGCTGTACTTATTCAGCCTGAAGAAGACAAGACTGAGCGGAGGCCTCATGAACGTCCACAGCTCAGGGAGGTTATGGTGAACATGAGTTTGCAATCACTGTTCAGATGTACATACATTCAGGATGGAGCACACAAGTAGATAAAGCAAGTAGTCAAACGCTGAAAGCAATAAAGCTCCTTTCAAATCACTTCATATCCCACCATTACGGAACAAGTTTGTCACTGTAATTTTTCTTCCACAGAATCCTAGCAATCATGGCAAAATAGAAATAATTTTCCTATAAAGTGAAAATTGTATTTTGGTAAACCACCTTCACTATCACAAAACCTTCAATACAAAACCAGCTACAGTTTTCTAGTTTTTTTAGGTTTGAAATGTGTGATTTACATGAATTGCTGAACAGTGTGATTAACTTTTTTTTTAATGAAGAAATTAATGTATTTGTTTGTATTACCTTCATCTAACATGTAAAGAGGAGAAATTGCCAACAGACCATCACTCCCTATTTATATACAAAGTAGTTTCTTGAGCTGTTCACACCTTACCCGAGACAGAAGTAAAATTGCTCTGGTTTATTCTACATCATGATTTACTTGCACTGACTGAAGGAAATAAATAGTACACATTTCTGATGCAAACAACAGGCACAACAGTTCAAGAGACCAAATGAATTCCTGCTGGACTTGACTCTACTCAAAGATAGTGCCATTTTCAATTACCAGATCGCCAATGCTTTGAGAAATAAATAAAAGCATTAACTGTTTCTATTATACATTTGCTCTATTAATTCAAGATTGAGGATATTGCAGGGTTTTGTTGGTTGGTTGGGGTTTTTTTTTATAAAAAAAAAAAACAAAACACACAACCGTGATTATTTCCAGCTTTAGTGTCACTATATTAGTTGCCCTCCTATTAAAAGTATTCTTTCACTTGACAGGAGTGACTACTCCTCTGGTCTAGTAACATTCAAAAATTGTCAGTCTGCAGTGTCAGCGGCCAATTTGGAATCCTGAAGGTTAATCATCAATAATGCCAGGAGAGGTGCCAGTGTTATCTACATTGCTTCAGAGCTGTTGCCTCAAGAGGTACCTCACTTGACGTGAATGTGAAGGTAAAGATAATGAAATATAAATATTTAATATCCAGAGTTTTCATTTGACAATCAAACTATTACATTTCAGCTGGAAAAAAAAAATCACATATAAATGAACAGATCAGAATGAATAACACAAAACAAATCATTACTGAACAGCACTGATATAAAGAAATTTTAAAAAGCTAACCACAACTTGACACAGAAGAAACACAGCCAACTGGGAACAAATTGTTGTTATACTTCTCTCTTCCACAGTCAGATATAATTAGGATGTACCTTGTATTATATATAAATTATACATATAGACCACATTTTATATATATTACATTAATATAATATATATGTAGTATATGGATATCTTGAGAGCGCCTATGTCTATGATTAACGGATTTGAGGGATCTGTTAAGTACAATACAACCATTTATAAATCACTGAAATAGAACACTTGGATTTGCATGACATACTTGTGTCAGAGAAATCATCATTCTACATCAAAAACAAACAAACAAAAAAAACCCCAAACCAACAACAAACAATCAAACAAACAAAACCCCAAACAACCACAAAACAACAAACCCAAACCATCATCCTGTTATGGAGCTTTAGGAGATTTACACCCGAAGTTCAAATTAACTTTGCCTTCAGCTTGTTGATCAGAACAGATGGGACCAGGGAACTCTCGAGGCTTTGCCACAAATACCATACTCAGAGTCACACAGAGACAGTAGTGCCAGTTTGTCAGGCACCTGATAAAAAGCAACAACAGTAGACAGTCTGGGCAGTAGTTGAGAACTGGAGTCACCAGGAATTTCCGACTTCTGCTACAGGTTTCCTGTGTAATCTGCAGGAAGCCATAGAAGGCATATGGGGATTAAATCACAGATTAAGATGAACAAATTTAAGTATTTAGACTTCCACTACAATGGAGATTTAGTCTTTGCTGAATGCTCCTTAAGTCTTAAAGCCTTTCCTTAAGCTAATTCAGCTGACCCGCTAGCAGGGGCTCAATACAGAGGTCTTAGCTTAGGCCTCTTTATCCAGCACAACTACAAGAAGACAGCAGAAGACTCATGCTCTTCTAGACCAGCTGCTGGAAGACAAAGAAGAAACATGTGGCAAAGACACCTAATGAGTAAGTGACAGAGTAGATCAATCTCCTGGCTACAAGATCCTCCTAATACCTATTCAGCTCTACTGACAGTATGGCCCTAACAAACCAAGCTTGCACAATCAACGATGGGACCTTAGACACCCAAAGTTATACACCTTAATCCTGCACTGAAGTCTAACTTGAAAAGTTTACAGATAGACTGAGATATCGAAAATTTTAGTCATTTTCATTCATTAAATTGCAAGGTACTTACAGGATGGAGAAATTGAGTCTATGTGCATGATGTGAATAATTTTTGAAAACAGGGCATTTCTTGTCAAAGATTAAAACAATGACATGAAATTTAGGATTTATTATAAATCTTAAATCTTACAATATATTTGAATAGATGTCAGTCCCCTAGAAAGATAACAGTACACATTTTTGAAAACCTAATTTTTAAAAAATACTACTGCACACAGATCAATATTGAATAAAAAATACCATAAAATTAATGGATCCCAAACACACGAAGCCAGCAGACACAGTAATTCGTAAGGATCAGGAATTATAAAAGGAACTGTAGGAAATATTAGGGATCACTTGCAACAAGTTACCAGCTCGGCTACGGGCTGGCAACAAAAGAATGCTACAGAATAATCTCCAGTCACATGCACAAAACACATGTTTGAGTGTGAGCTGACTAAATATGACAATCTGCATTTTACGAAACATAATTTCTCTATTTCAAAAGAACCTTTAAAATATTAGTTAAATGAATGCTCGTTAAAGCAAACAAAACACTCAATAGTATTTGCAGTCTTCTGAACTAATGCTGTGAAGACCTGAAAATTAACTAACCTGGAAAGTTCAAGTGTAGGTTAAGTTCCCTGCGGGCTACAGTGTCAGATAACTTAATCCATTTTATTCAATAAGTAAAGCAGGAAACCCCAAAACTTGGTTACTCCTACAGAAAATGGTCTATGTACAAAGACCATTTGACAGGTCCATTTGGTTCATCTGCTTACCACTAGAGTAGCACGAACACAGAGCTCTCAGAAGCCATTCGATGCTAGTAACACACCAAGTGACTCAAATGCCCAAATCACAAGGCATTTCAGCACGGTGTTTTCTTTTTTAGCCATTCAACAGATTTTCTGAAATACTGCTGCTGTTGCAGAACAAGCATCTAAGATTCATACATATTTTTAACTCCTCCTTCCAGTTGCACAAGGTTCCAGTATAGGCTGGGGACAGACCTGTTGGAGTGCAGTGTAGGGGAAAGGGATCTGGGAGTCCTGGTGGACAACAAGATGACCATGAGCCAGC
>VWZK01015554.1:751437-761817 GCA_013396935.1 Baryphthengus martii | reverse complement strand
ACCCTTCCCCAGCTCCATTGCCCTTCTTCCTCAGCTTCTCCGCCTGCTTCCTCAGGCAGATTTTATTCAGCTGGGAACACTGACAAACCAGAGCTTCACAAAACAAAATGTACTTGGGGAAGACTGGGCTAAACATTATGTCGCTCGTATTTGTATTTTGAGGAACACGGCTAAAAGAGGTGGGCTGGATGGCACATCCACCAAAACAGGTGTTTCACAGGGACACGATGGCAGGAGGTATGAGAAAATAGTCCCCCAAGGTCCTCAGTCCTGCCCTTCTTTCCACACAGCTCTGACACCCTGATGGGAATGAACCAGAGCAGCTCGGGTGGAGCTTGGCAGGGAGCTCCTGGTCTTCAGGGAGCCCAGCAAGCCCAGAGGAGCCAGCTCACTGCAGTCTGCCCTGGGGGATTTTCCTTAAACCCCTCGGATCCACCACAATCTTAAGGTATTCACAGGGGACGTAGCAGCCTGTTGCAGGCTTCAGGCCACAGAAACCTTAAGGATGGGCAAGATCCAGAGGACAAGTGCTGGTGGATGGGCTAGGAAGCCCTGACCCTTCCATGCTTCAACAGCATTCGGGTTTTTTTCTAAATCTGAGCAGTATTTTTAAAACAAACAAACAAAAAAACCCCGAAGGCCCCGTCAGAGCAGCACAAACGGTTCTTGTGGCAAAACCAGAAAGACCTTGCAGCTCCAAGAGCTTTCTGCAGGGAATCCTGCCCCTGCCTGTGGTGCACCGAGGACCACCGCAACGGCAGCAGCTTTCCTCTCCAGCCTGGCTCCCCAGAGACCGCACGTCTCCCTTGTTAAAGCACAAGGAAACCGCAGGCACCGGGCTCTCGGGGGAGCCCAGCAAGGAGGAGACTTGGAATGCCCTGAGCAGGAGGGTCCAACACCACCAGGACTTTCTCCAGAGTCTCAGCGGCCTGGTCAAGCCCAGGAGATCAGCGGCAGCGAACGCGTCAAGATGAGCGATAAGGATGGGCCAAGCCCTTGCCCGTGGGTTTGGGTTTTGCTTGTGTCGGAAGCAGGAGGTATCACAGGGTGAGCAGAGCTTTCGGCCCATGGAACATGAGCTGGGGATGTACTCGATCAAAAATAGGCACTGCACATTTGGTTAACAGCAGGGAAAAGCACAATCCTGGCTTTTCACCTACAATTCCAGTCTACCTGTTATTATTGTCCGGGTGCCAGCAGCGAACCCCGAGCCAAATCCCGATGTGATTTATTCCTCGCTCAGTATAATTCCGTTTATTGAGCGGAGTTACTTCATCATTGCAAATTTTGGCCCAGCTTTTTTCATTTGGACATTTATTTTATTTTTCTAATCACACCCCCCCACTCCCCACCTTTGCAATGTTAACTCCACAGCCTATGAAAATAACCAGTTTCTCTAGCAGGACCAACATGACATTTGGAAAAGAACCATATGCTGGCACTCGACTCCTGCTTTATTTAGCCATGTTCTGGAGGTGGTGCTGATGCTCACTTCGAGATCAGCCTCCAAGAGCTTATGCAGGCATTAAGCACGGGGTAGGAGGTAAAGCTCATGTCCACAGAGACACGGACATGGGAGGATGAGGATAGAAATCTTCACTTTCTGCTTATAAAGCTGAGTTTCAGATCGCTTGAAAGCGGCCAAAGCAATCAGCACACACACTCACAGTAATTCCTGTCGCGACAGGACAAGGGGTGATGGTTTGAAACTAAAAGAGGGAGATTTAGACTGGAGCAATGTCCCTGCTCCCTGCAGGGGATTGGACTAGATAGCCTTGGAAAGTCCCTTCCCACCCAAACCATCTTGTGATACTATGATTTTGTCAGCATGAATGTGAGTCTGGATCAGGGAGGAAGGAGGGCTTTGTGTGAGCATCTGAGAGAAGAGGGCGGCCTCGTGCCTGAGACAAAATGTGGTTGCTTAAGGAGCTGACCGGTAGGACACCAAAGTACATGAAGGTCTGAGTAGGTCAACCAGGAGAGGAGCAATGCTTCCTGAGAAAGAAAACCGGAGCTAAACCACATCGCTAAGTAAGCGGTGCCAGCAAGAGTCCTCTCTGGCGGAGATGTCACATCTCCACAGGCTCCGAATACGACTGGGGTGGTGAAACTGGGCCCCCAGAGATGGTGCTGCTGCAATGGATGAGCTATTCTGATGGAAAGAGAGCGTGCCAAGGCAGCCAAGAAAGCAAGGGTGGGAAATTTCACCTCAGGCAGAGCAGGTCACTGTTACGTGGTGATGCTGCACTTTGGTACGAGAAGCAGCGCTTCCTAGAGCAACACGTCTGAGCATCTGCGAGCCTCGGGGAGCTCTTGATTTAGCTCAAGGAGTGGTACAGATGCAACAAGGAGGCACTTTGCAATCATGCTAATCAAGCATCCAAATTTCGTGGCTCTGCAGGGTGAAACTTCCTCCCCCCATCCTTGACAGTAAAGCCTCAGCTTCAAGGATGAAAATTAAAAGTAGTTAAAAGAGTAAAAAAAAAGCTTGTGGATATCTGGCCTCTGGATATTAAGAGTCCAGGATAAATTTGACTACCAGAACAACTTTTCAAAAAGAATAAAAATAGCTGGCATAGTGAAATTGTAGATTAAAGAATATTATTAGAAGCAAAAAGATATGCTGCAAAAGGCATAAGTCATGTCCAAAGAGGGAAAACAGAAAGGATCATAAATACTGGGATGTTAAACGTGAAATCATAATCAGACATGCTTAAAAAAAGATTTTGAAGAATGGCTTGTGAAAGGCTGGAAGCTTCTGCTATGAACTTTTGCAAACACATCGGCAGAAGGAAGCTCGTTAGAAAGTCTTTGGCCCTCTGGCTGAGTGGAGCCTGAAGTGAAGGCTCAAGGAGCATAAGGCAGTATCAGAAGAGTTAAGTCTGTTCCCTACAACACCATAAACTGCGTATAGTTAGCTATACATTCAACACAAAGTACTCTAAAGCAGCACTTACTGACGGTGGAAGAGGTGCTGGAGTCGTCGGGGACGGTCTGAAGTCAGCTGGCTACTCGGCAGTGACGACGCGATAAGAATGTTGACAACTACTAGGAAAGAAATCGAGAGCAAAACAAGAATCCTAATCTGGCAAGTGTCTAGAATGACAGTGCTCTGGTATCTTGAATATTCTGTTTAGGCCTAGTTGTTTAAAAAGAAAGAATTCAAAAGAGGTATCTGTATTTCCTGCTATTGAACAGAAACGTAATAGAGTAGGGACCTTTAGGGTTTGGAAAAAAATAAAGGAAGATAAGAGGAAGATGCAGGAATTCATGAAGAGCTTGTGAAGCTCAGTGAGGACCTTCTGAAGCATTTCTTGTTCAGCTTGTGCAGCCTGTAGGTCATTGGACAGCAGGTTTAGGACAAACGACAGGAAATACTCCTCTTGAGTAATGAGTAACAGAATCAGCACAGTTCACTGTCAGAGCTGCTGTGGATGCCAGAAGGACTAACCTGCTCAAAATGCAACCAGGAAATTTCCTGGGAGCAGGCATGGAGCTACCCGGCTGGCAGGACCACCACTGAGGTGGGAAGAAGCCTTGTGTCCCTGTGTGGCCCCTCTCCACCCCGTGCCCAGTGCCTGCTCTTCATGGAATCCCAGACTGGGTTGGGTGGGAAGGGACCTTTAGAGGTCATCTGGTGCCACCCCCCTGCAGGGAGCAGGGACATCTGCAACTAGAGCAGGTTGCTCAGAGCCCCATCCAACCTCCCCTGGGATGGGGCCAGGGATGGGGCAGCGACCACCTCTCGGGGCAACCTGGGCCAGGCTCTCATCACCCTCAGTGTCAAAAATGTCTTCCTTCTATCAGGGCTCTCCGGCAAAGCAAAGCCTCCTTCTTTGGCACAGGTGATCTTAGCACACAGCTGGGAGTTTTACAAACCATGACATCAAGCTGCTGGACATTTGTCCTCTAAATAAATCCAAGCCCTCTCCATTCACCGACCAAACGCATCTCCTGTGGCTCCAAAGCCACAGCCCCTCCATCTGTGGAGATGAACGAGCCAAACCTCAGCAATCCCCGGCTCTCCTGCAGGGAAACTGAGGTCTGGAGAGAAGCAGCTTGCTCAGGACCACGCAGGGCACCAACTAGAGATCGCAGACAGCCCTCTCTCCCCTAACTCTCCATCTCTCTTGGCCAGCACAAGACCATTTTCTGATCCTGAACCCTGGGAGCCCCGACTCCCATCAGCTCTGCTCTGAGCCCTGGAGCCCCTTCACCTCTAGAGCTGAGCAGAAACCTCAGGGATGCCACCACCTCCCCTGCTTTGCCCACTTGCTCGCTTCATCTCCATGGCAAAAATACCCAGGGACATTTTATCCAGGAGTAAACACACACACAGACACAGTCATAAAACTAACAACCAAACTCCTAAAGCACCAAGGCCTGGTTATTTTGGGTGGATTTTCTGGGAAAAGGAGGAGTTGGTTGATAACTGCCACATTTATTTTGGGAAGCAAACAGAAATGTCACATAAATATGTCAATATGTTTCAGAACTAGAAAAAAGCAGGCGAAACTTCATTTCACTTCGCTGGCTCCCGAGGGTGGGTAAACTCAGGGGCGCTACTAATGGAAGTTGATTAAAACCAGGCTCTCGTTTGCCGCCTTCGGCAGGCGGGCCGCATCCAACTTCACTCGGAGGCTGGGTATTTTTGTCCTGTTCTTTCTTTCTTTCCTTCCTGCCTCTCCCCTCTTCCCGCACCATTTGGTTCTGCTCCAGCAGCTCCATTCCCAAACAACTGGGCTTGAGCTGCCTCTCTGCAAAGCGACAAAGAGAGACCTGTGTCCTTCCACCTTCCAGAGCTTTTGCATCTTTCCAACCCTTCAGAACCCGCCTTCCCAACCCGTCTCCAAAGAACAGGGGACCTCAGAGCTGTGCAGGTCACCGTGATACCACACCCACACCTCTGTGAAACGCATCCAGCTCAGCCTAACAGCAAATATTTGAGTCAGCATCAGGGATAACCTGTATTTCCGATGCTGTTTTCCTTCTATTTGCTTCAATGTAAGGAATAACGGGGGAAAAAAGCGTTACCTTGCTGAATTTCCCCTGAAAGCTGCGGGTCAGCAGAGCTCAGGCTGCCTCAGACATTAGAAGTTGTTGTGAAAAAAGAGACTGAAATGGATCTTTAACGATCACGGTCAGGACCTCCAAATAGTTCTCCGAGGGAAAGCAGTGACTTGCCAGAACCTGCCATTAAAAGTAACGAGCACATAAACATCCTTCGCACGGTTTCGCGTTAGCCAAGAGTCGTTTCACAAGCGAGCTGTGTTCTCTCCCTCCCTCTCCAGTCCCTTTCCCTCCTGCCCAAGAAAGGTCATTTTCTTCACAGGGGAAGAAAAAAAAAAATCTTCCATGACAACAGGGTTTTAAATCAAGCCAAGGAAGAAAACTTCCCTTTCACCAGCTCCTAATAAATAACTTCAACCTCTTCAATGCAAATATTTCCAAACAAAGCATCTCTGTTCAAGACAGAGTTGTAAATTATCACAGCAGATCTTGTTTTGTTTGAAACCAGACCCAGGCAAACCTTGGTTTGGTTTCTAAGACAAACCTTCTGCAGTCTCCTATCAGCAGGGTCTCATGGAGGAACTAACTCCCTCCCCTCTCCAGCTCCCCCAGCTTCTCCCCATTGCTGCCACTGGCTCCACCTGGGAGCAGGACGCGGATGTCCCAGTCGGACTGGTGCCCGTCATCCACCCTGCTTCCAAAAGCGCGAGGATGTTCCACTTGGGTCAGCTTACGTGAAGCCTCCGAGTATCCTGGGCAGCAGGGGAGCAACAGGCGCAGCCGCTCTAGAAACGTGCTCAGCGACATCACCAAACAGGAGCAAATCCAGATCGACTCCAGAGTAGGGCTGGACCAAAGCCAGTCTGACACCAGCGTGGCCAAAATCAGGACCCGACCCCATGCTGTTTCAAACCAACCACTACATTTGCCAACTCAGCGGTCCCAAGAGCAAAACTACCAAGTTCACACGTTTAGCAGCCTTGCAGAGGATGCTCTGGCACAAGACGCGGTGACACCGCTGTTACTGGTTATGCAGGAAGCATTTCCTTCTGTCCTGGTACCAGTTAAACTCATCATACTGTCCATGAAGTACCTGGAGGTGCTTTGCTCTGCAGCCAAGAGCTGGACTGCACTGTCGGCACCACTCACGCCAGACCAGACAGAGCAGGCACAGAGACACACATGTGCGTGCGACGAGATATTGTTTGGGAATTAATTCATTCCTACAATTAATTTATTCCTACAATTAATTCATCCCCCCAATTTCAGCCCCCTAACTTCAGGTGGCTACTCAAGTGGAAGTGAAAGACCACGGCGGAGCTGGCAACCTCTCTGTACCATGCAATGGCCTCCTACTTCAGGAGAAGGTGGTGTCACTTGACACCAGATTATTTTCTGCTTGGAGCGTAATCTTGAATTTTACAGCTTAAGAAGTACCCCTGGTGTTAGGAGGTAGGCTTGGTGGGGCCCTGCGCACAGCTTGGCACGCTCGATTTGAGGTGCCTGCGGGAAGCTAAACCACAAATCCAGGGCACTGGTGCCTCACTGCCCCGGCAGCTGAGCTCTGCTTTGGGGTTTCAAGTGACCCGCACCTCCTCGAGGTTTTCCCCCCCTCGCCAGATGTGCCAGCCCCACATACAAAACACAGCTCAGGCCGAGCCATGGCACGTTGAGCTGAGCTTTGAACCCGGTCTGAACCAGGCTAGATGCAGCCTGGAGAACCCTGCTGACCTCTCAGGTGGTGGCTTCCAAAGCCTGCACCTAAAAACGACAGCGACCAGCGCCTCAGTTTGTGTCGCGTCCCACGGCCCCGCTGTGACTCCGGAGGTTAGATGACGACGGTCGTGTGGTGTTCCTTACCTGGGGTAGTGTCCTGCAGCTTGTCTACTGCGCTCCTGCGGGATCAGACCCACAGCTCTGGGGAGACGCATCATCACCAACCAGCTCCTAAAGCAAGTGCGGTCTCGGGATCCCGGTACGGAAACCTGCAGGAATTACGAGCACCTTCTTGGAATTGTTCCTGATAACTCTGAAGTGTCTTCGGCGAGTCTCTGGAAACCTAGAGATGGCAGAAGTCATCCAACAGCAGAAATGAGGCCCACGCAGCTAGGAGAGGAGACTGTCCTCAGCCCCTCAGGCTAGACACTGAATTGCAACCGTAAATCCTCTGTGAATTACTGAGGTGAATTTAACTAAAATATTTGGGGAGGAAAAAAACCAAACAACTAACCAGAAAAAGCTTGTCCATAAGATGCATAAGGAGGATTTTTTTTTTTTTCCTCCCTGATGGCAGGAGAGCAAAGATCCTCTACCATCCAGATCCCCTCTATGCTGATCAGGCCACCCCACCAGCATGAGTAGCTTTACACCACCGCAGCACTTCGACCCGAGCTCAGGGGGAACATGCTGACGAGCTCAGCGAGGGCTGGACACAAATCAGGAGGAGAATAAACAAATTGTTTTCAAGGTCAAGGTTTTCACTCACCTCCCCGGCGCCTTCCTGTGCAGCTGGAGGACGCTCATGCCTACTCGCTGTCGTGCTGAGTGTCACCGTGGTCGGCACGGTGGCATCTCCTGGGTGCTTTCAAGCTGTGAAGGGAGGAAGAGGAAGGTACAACCCACATTTGGAGCCTGGGTAGTGGGACATAAGCTCAAACCCCATTGATTTAGTCATTACCCTCAGTCAAGTGACTTTAGGAGGTCTTCCTACAGCCCTTACAGGGCATCCAGGATGCCATGCATGAGAAACCTTCACCATCAGGAAGGCTGGAAGGGAGGTTTATTTTCCTGGAGAGGGCCTCACCAGGACAGAGCTAAACCCCTCTGGCTTTTCACCTTCTTGCCTTGAGCGTGGCTGTTTGGAAGGGAAACGCCAGCCTCTTTAGCACTGGCATCTCCCGTCTCACATTGAGATGAAGCAGAAAAACATTAACAAGGAACAGCTGAAGAGAAACTTATTTATGGAATCATAAAATCGTTTGGGTTGGAAGAAACCTTTAAGATCATCAAGTCCAACCATTAACCCAGCACTGCCAGGGCACCACCTGTTCAGCCTTTTCTCACATATTATGCTACAACAGATTTTCAGCCCCTCTGGGTTCACATCCACATTTATCTTGTGAAACAGGAAAGGGAACGTGGCTCTTTTCCCCCCAGCAGGAAGCGAGTCCCTGTGAGTCCCGCCGACTGGCCCAGCTCAGCCTCCTGGTGCCCTCTGTGTGGTGGCAAGGCAGGGGTGGGAAGGGGATGGGAAATGCCCTGCTATCCATCCCCACTGCTGGAGATGCGTATCAGAGCTGAGAGCAAAGCAAGACTGAGCAGCAGCCTGGAAGCTGCGGCGTGGGGAGGATGCTGGACGACCTCTGGAAGTCTTACGGAGCTCACGAGCCCGCTGGGTACGTTATGCAACACTTAGGCCCACGGCTATAGAGTTCCCACAGATGTTTCAAACCCTAAAGCTCCCAGAACTGGAATGCCATTAGGACTTTGTTGAGGAATATTAGCCCAGCTGCTGGTAACTGGTTATTTCTTAGCAAGCCCGCTTTCCCTGGCTGAAAGCTGTTCCAGAGGCCAAGTTGCTTTGCACCTAATCCTTGTGTTAGGTTTAGGTGTTGGTTTTACCAGGGAGCCCAGGCCAGAACCCAGCCCCGTCTCCTTACCTGCTGAACTGGGTGCCTGACCCTCCTCTAGCTCTTCTGCTGCCAGGGAGCTCTCAGAGCAGGCTGTTCAGCCTTGTGATTGCACCTCAAGGCAAGACCTGAGAAAAGCTGGTAACTCCCCAGAAAAGTCTCACCCCAGAAATGTTAGTTAGAGGCTCCAGCCCACTAATACTCCAGCTAATACCTAAAAACTGGGAAGTTTCAATGGCCGGAGGTTTGCTTTGAAGGAAGATGCTCCTGTGGGATTAGCAGCACGGGAATATTTCAAGAGACCAGAAGAAATAAAAGGGAGCAGATTCCCAGGGCAGGAATTTGCTTTTCATTCTGTCAGGAGCTGCAGATGCTCCTCGGCACACACACCACAGATAATCTTCAGCACGTACCTGCACATACACATTTCTCCCCCTCCTCCAGAAGCCCCGTATCACTCAACTCCTAGACCCCACCAAAACGCCTTTGATTTCCAACTCAAAGCACATCCACGTAGCACCACTTGCTCTGGTGAAAAAAAAGAAAAAAAAAAACAACAAAACCCACATTATACCCAATAATCAAACATCTCAGCAGCACTGAACAACTCACAGGTCAGCAGGGGAAAGGGAGAAGAGATAAAGACAACCTGGATGAGAACCAAAAGTAGACGTGGGCTTTTGTGACCGCACGAGGCTTGCCCCGTTGCACTGAGGTTCTCAGACAGGACCAGTTACCAACACTCCTTAAACATCAATTCGGGATAGCGCAAAGACCCAAAAGAAAGAAATCAATCTGTCTAAAATCTTGGCTCTTGTCTCCTCAGCTCGTACCCGACAGCGCAGACTGCAAAGCCTCCCTGAGGAAAGCGTTAGTGCTTCTGCGCTACCGACTGCCTTCTAACCCTGCCAGCCCTCAAAAGGGGTAAAAGAAGCTCAGAGGAGGGTCAGCTCCCTAAAATAAGGCCAGCTCCATAGGTACTGTGCAAATATATCAGATTTTATTACTCTTTTATGGAAATAATAACAGACATTCAGGTAGAAACATATTAAATTAATGCAGTCAACAGTTTAAATGCAAAAATAAATATAAAGTCCAGCAGCTCAATGCATCTAAAACAGCTCATTTCTTCTAACGAATAGAAAAGATTATCTTTTTTTTTTTTTTTGTCTTTTAAACGGAGAGTTTCATACAATCAAATAGAAACGAAGGTACAAGCGCTTTCTTAGAAAACATCCCCACGCGGCTGCCAGCCCCGGGCACTCCTCGGCTCTGTGCACCCAAGTCCCTGCCAGTAGCGGGTCCCACCGAGTCCCACCGAGCCGGGTCGGGTCCCACCGGGTCCCACCGCCCTCAGAGGGCCGAGTCCGAGTCGCTGGAGTCGAGGCTGTTGCGGAGGCGGCAGCTGCCGAGGCGGTCCCGCTGCAGGCTGAGGTTCTGGGTGCTCCGCCGCAGGCACTCCAGGGACTGCAAGAAGGATTTCTTGGCCTTCTCCTCCTCCATGGGGGACACTCCTTCCTCCTCCACCTCCTGGATCTCGTCGAAAGTCACCGGCTGCGTCTTGAATCGCGACTGTCGCGGTCGCCGGAGCTTGCCCTTGGGGGTCTTGGCGGGCCGAGCGGGCGGGGGGAACTCCTCGGCCACGCAGACGAAGTGGGGCATCACCGCCTGGTAGCTGGAGCAGACGCCCAGCAGCTCGGCCGGCTTGGCGGCCATCGTGCCGCCCGCGGGAGCGGCCGCC
>VWZK01015554.1:727995-751272 GCA_013396935.1 Baryphthengus martii | reverse complement strand
GTCACTGCTCCTGAGGATGCTTCGCGCACGGTCCCGCCGCCCCTTCCCGGCCCCGAGGCTCTGCTCCCGCGATCCCCGCCGCCGCAGAGGCCAGTCCGCCCCCTCGGCCCCGGTCCCCTCGCCCCAGAGCACCCCTCACCTGCCCAGTGAATCGTCAGGAGGGTTTCCCGAGGCCTCTCTCTCCATCCGCAGCGGTAGTTCAGTTTTTCTGCATCNTTTAATCAATACCATGATTTCTGTGGCTGTGAACGAATATGAAAAAGGGATCACTACGTACACATGAAAGGTTAAAGGAAACCTCGAGGCCAACCCAAACCTGAACACCCAGCAGCAACCCAGATTTAAACCGCAGAAATGGCACAGGATGGTCCCAGACAAGAAACCAGCAGCAGAGGGTTGGGCAGGACTCAAAACCCTGGGTTTTTATTCCCAGTTCTGCCACCTCTAATGCTATTTAAACACTTGCTTCAATGTGATTCCATTTTTCAGGGATCCTACAATTTTTTCTATTCCCCTGTGGGCTCTGTAATAACTCTGCGATATGATGCAGAATTGGATCCTTGGACACACAAAAAAAGATGGCGTAAAAGTCTTATTGAGCTGAAACAAAAGCTTGCAAATGAGTGACTGCTGCAGCCAGGCTTTAAAGCTGTGCGTGCCAAGGAGTCTCAGCGATGGAAAAACCCAAGAGCGTAAGAAAAACATACACTGGGACTAGGAAAGGAGCTAAAAGGAAGCAGAGTAGAAAAGCATGAGGGAGGAAGAGCCTGAAATGGTGAGTCTGTCCCCTTTTCAGGGCTAATGTTAGACTAGTCCTATAAAGACATTCTCCAGTATAGCTTCACCCACTCGAGGATATTTTTGAAGCTTGGTTAGGAACTGGGAAGGAAGCAGAGGCTTAGCAACAGCATCGGGAATCCTGGGCTGTGCTGGCCAGGGGACAAGGGACAGCGCGCTCGGAGCCCCGAGGTTTGCCGAGCGGTTGGTCCATCTGTGCCCGTGACCCAAGGCACCTCCAGCCCCAACAGAGCAATTCGCCCACAGGGAGATCCATCCTGAGGCCAGCAGCCCTGGGTGCTGTGCCCAAGCCAGAACACCTGCAGCTACCTTGAGTTGAGTGCACGTTGCCACAGCACCAGTTTTTTGTGCAGAGCTAGACAAGCAGCTTCCCTACAGCGCACGCGTCCCGCGCCGTAGGGCAGCACACGGGGACGCGCTTCGGTTTTGTTAGTTCACCATCAGAAAGTCTCAACTTTAGTCTTTGGGTAAAGGCTCGGGACCGGTCCCTCCTCCGTTCCAGCTGCCTGAGCAGTGGTGATGTTTCAGGATCTGCCCTGGAAGCAAACCACTGATTACAGCCCTGTCTCAAACGGGACAGAACACCACCAGGACACAGCTTTGGGAGAGAGTGGAACAGGGGCACGTTTCCAGCAAAGCTGGTGCCTTGCTTCTTGCCAGCCAGCCTTGGCTTTACAGAGCACCTGGATCTGATCTCTCAGCTCCTTGGCTCCCCCAAGGCAGCTTCAGGGCCAGGTTCAGTTTGAAGTCCTTTTTTACTGTGAGATACAATTAACTTAATAAGGGAACAATTGGCTGCTGGGTCAAATTGACTCATTCCAGCTTGGAGAAGGCTGTGAGTTTTACTGCTGATTTTAATAACTAAATTCAGCCCATACAGCCCTTACCACAGTGTGATGACTTTCTCTCCAAGAGCCCCATTTACCACAGTTTTTAGTCCTGAGAATTCAGTTCTGCGGTGCGGCGAGGACGGAAGAGTTTGGAGGAGTCCTGGGGCTGAGCTTGTCCATCCCGCTGAAACGAGCTGTGGGACGACCTCGGAGCCTTGTTCTGGCGGTGGAGAAAAGCATCTCACGTTCCTGTGAAGGAAAAGTAAATTTAATCTGCTCTAGCATAAGAGGATCCAAGGTTCTGCCAAAAAAAAGGCCGGTTGACTCGATACTGAAATCCAACTCGTGCATCCCCGGCCTGAACCGCCCGCCTGGTTTCATACAGGAAGTTCAGTACGAGGGCAAACTGCTTTCACTTCGGGTACAGCGAACATTTAATTCCCTCCCAGTTCTGGTGATAAAAATGCTCTGGGAAATTTCAATACTGAGTTGGAACAACATCACCATGGTAATAACCGGGAGGCCTGAAGATTTCGTTTGAGACAATTCAGAAAAAAATATCCTGTGACATAATCCCCCCCCCCCCCAAGTTAGGTCTGCAATGCGCTAATGTAAAAACTATATTTACTCCAGCGGTTGAAATCATGGCTTTAATCTCCGTTGCTGCCAGCATTGAAATGTGACCTCAGGGTATAGATTACAGAAACCCTCTGCCATGCGGGTCAGCCTCAGAGCGGATTTCTTCCCCGCATAGCACCGGGCTGAGGTCACGTTGTGTGGCAGGACGCTGCACAGGGGCCGGAGGGAACCTCCCCCCGGAGCTGGGAAGGTTTCGAACGCTGAATGTTTTACAGAAAATATCCCTCGACTGTTGTGGGGGCCTTGGGAAGTTAGAAGGTGTTTCCTAGGAGAGAGGCTGAGAAAATAGGGTTTGTTCGGCCTTGAGGAAAGGAGGCTCAGGGGAGACCTTATCACAGTGTTCCAGGATTTGAAGGGTGGCTACAGAGAAGATGGAGACTCCCCTTTTACCTGGAAAAGACGTGGAGTTATAGGTACAAGTGACTCCCGAGGGCAATTCCAGTTGGACACAAGAGGAAACTTTCTCACGATGAGAACAAATCAGCCATTGGAATAATCTCCACAGGGAAGGGGTGGAGTCCTCAACACCGGACACGTCGAAGACTCAGCTTGTCTAGACCTGACTTCTCCCCAGAAAGGTTGGAGCAGACGATCCTTGAGGTCCCTTCCAACCTGGGATTCTATGGTTGGACCACCGCTGCTGAAACGGCACCGGGGGAATTAGTTCACGTCATCAGGTCACGCGTTTCACAGCGGGATGGTAGAAGATACAGACATAGCCTGCTCGTTATTATTCCTCTCGCTGGCCACTGGACTGAAAGCCAGAAAAGGGAAAGAGTGAGAAGTGAAGGGAGAGAGCAAGGTCCACCTCCTCCTGCAGAAGAGGACACTGGTGAGAGGCCAGGGCTGCCCCAGACCCCACCTGCAGTTCGGCAGTGCCGGCGCAGACACCCCAAACACCGCGGCTGGGGCCCCGAAACAGGAAAGGACAAAATAAACAAACCGGCAGCCGACACGAACTCCTCCTGAAAGCAGCAGGAAAAATCTTCTCCCCTTCTTCTCTGCACACACAGAGGTGCACGTGATTTAACCTGGAAATTGTACCTTTCTGATGGGGGGACCCAAGTGACTCACCAAGACCCAACTGGAGTCCAGTCTGAGTCTGCTGCCTGGAAAAAAGTCTGTTGTTTCTCCATCTTCCTTTCTGATGCTCCCAGCCAAGACTTCAGCACCTTTTAAACATTTTTTCCCTTTTTTTTAAAAAAAAAAAAAAAATCAAAGCCAGCCCCAGCAGCCACCTGCCTGAGGGTGATCCTACCAAAGGATCCCACAGCCGCACACTCCGCTGGGCAGCCAGAGCAACACGCAGCCAGCATTTTGAATGCTTGTTGTGTCCCTGGAAATATTTTCCTAAAGGAAAAATTTCCCCTCCTGTTCTCCCAGCCATGCCGAGGGCGATCGTACCTGCACGTGAGGATCAAGCATTTCTCTGCTCTGCAGGAGGCAGGGATTGGGAAGGATTGAGCTGCAGGACTGGAAATCTCTGGAAAAAAAGGGCAGATGGGGCTTGTCCTGCAGCACAACCTGACTCCAGCCTCCCGTGGGCCGGGGACTCTGCCTCACACTCCGATTTTTGGCCCCTGCAGCGCAAGAAGGAGAAGCCCACGGCAAGAAGGTGTGAGGAGACTCCCCTGCAGCTCTCACCATATCTTGGAGGGCAGGTACGGTCAGCAAGGCACCAGCAAGAGGCTCTGGGAGGCTCAGGTCCCTGCTGGGGTGTTGGCAGGTAGCTCATGGAAAACTTCTTTCTACCTGCCCCTTCCAAGAGGAGGCTCTTGCAGGTGCTCTGAAGGATGCTGCAAGGTGGATGTGTTCAGTGGGTGCGTGGAGGGATTCTGACGTCTCCCCAGGCGACCTGCCACAGAGACGGTGCCACCTTGCCACTTACTGAGGTTTTAAGATACTTCCCTAGACCAAATAACTTTCAGAGAAAAAAAAAAGTCGCCTCATTTTTATATACAATTTGGCCATTTTAGCTGAAAAATTTCAACCTAAAGCAAAAGTACAGGAAGTGCTGACCGGCTTGGGGACACCATGATGTTCACCATCCCCAGTGGTACTTCTCACCAGCTTGGGAACTGGCCTGGAAGAGAAGATGGTTTACTACACAATGTTCACCATACAACAGGCCATGCTAAACAGTCCATCCCCATCCTTCTGCCAGGCCCCTTGAAGCCCTGAAAGGCCCCCAAGAAGATCTCCCCGGAGCCTTCTCTTCTCCAGGTGGGACAACCCCAACTCTCTGCAGTCCCCGTGGTTCACACTGGTCACCACATCAGTTAACTCCAGGCTTTACTTCCCTTGTAGAGACCCAAGTGGCAGTCATTTTTGTCTGAAGTCCCCCAAAAGGTTTAGAGACGGTGTAAAAACCCATTTGTGAGATTTGGTTACTTAGAAACATGGAATTGTTTAGGTTGGAAGAGACCTTTAAGTTCATGGAGTCCAACCGTTAACCCAGCACTTACCGATAACGTCACGTCGACTTGAGGTCTGATGGTTCATTGTCAGGAACATGTGGTGTAAACTGCAAAGTGATTGTTGACTGTTTGTTGACACATCTCTAGGCTGACAATGCTGATTTCCTTCTTGGTTACTTACAAACAGGCAGAGAGCAAAAAGGGAAATTTACTCTGCTGAAATACCTGGATGCTCTACAGCGTTTTCAGATGTAGAAGAAAGCAGAAGATAAAATCCTGCAGAAGGGCCAAGATCCCGTTTGCGACACTGATTCAAGATTTTAAAATCCGATTCACCCCGAGAAGGTCCCAGCTCAGCACAGACCACGTGGAAGGACAGAACCTGCTGGGATTCATCGGCAAAGTTCTCCCCTTGCATACACAAAGGTGGTTGTTTCCCCTCCACCCAAGAACATTGTTTTTAAACTTATTTTGTGGGGCAAAGCTTCTGAACCTGAGATGAGGATGTGCAAAAGGTTATTACTGAATGGGAAGCCCTAATTTCTGCAATGCTTAATTAATAGGATCACAGTTACACAGAGCAGTATCTCGACAGTTAAAGCCATGGGAGGCTGAAGGGTAATTTTACTCCAACTCGTACAGCAGGAATATTCAGAGCAGTTCCTTCACTTGTTAAAAGTGCAGTTTCATTCCTTAAACAGCTGAGTTTTCTCCAGTCGCTGGTCTCCAGTTGTCTAAACCTCACTTTTATCTGCTCGCCTTGTATCACCGCGTCCCGATACGTCAGGAACGGCGCTGGGAGAAGCCGCAGTCCCTCCTGAAGCCCATCGGGCCGAAGAAGGGAAATTCAATCACGCGGTTTCCGTCAGGGAACAGTTTGCAGCTCTCCTTTTGAAAACAAAGAGGTTTATTACGACGTTTGTTGTCAGCGGTGCGATGACAGCCAAGTGCTGTTACCCCGTGACGCTGACTTCTCACTTCTGCGATCGCCGGATGAGTCAAATAATTCAATAGAGAGAATAAAATCAGAGATTTCCCGTGAGGAGCGTCACTATGTTCCAACGTTGTAGTCAGTACTTGGTCCTAATGGCAGCAGGCAGAAGCTTTATGGGTTTTACTGCAGCTCATAAAAAGACAGGCGAGACCAGGAGTGAGAGATTTGAAGGGGTAGGAGCTTTGAATGGATGGACTTCGTATTAACCGCGGTGTCTCCTGAGCTCCTCACAGGTATTAACAAGCGTTTGTCAGGACCTATGGTCATGGGGTGGGAACATCCTCGCCCTGCAGTGCTGGCTGCTGGGCTTGAAGGAAACATCTCTGCTGGGAAAAGTTTGGCTTGTGCAGCCTGGAGAAGAGAATGCTCCACGGACACCTTCTGGGGGCCTTTCAGGGGCCTGTCAGAAAGATGGGGATGGACTTTGGAGCACGGCCTGTTGGGACAGGACTAGGGGACATGGATTTAAACTAAAGGAGGGAGATTCAGACTGGAAAGAAGGGAGAGATTGATGATGCTGAGGGTGGTGAGAGCCTGCTCCAGGTTGCCCCGAGAGGTGGTCGCTGCCCCATCCCTGGCACCATTCCAGGGGAGGTTGGGCCAGTGCTCTGAGCAACCTGCTTGAGTTGCAGCTGTCCCTGCTCCCTGGACTAGATGACCTTGAAAGGTCTCTTCCCACTCAAACCAGTCTATGATTTTAAAGGCCAGTGCTCTTACAGCCAACCACCTCTGAGCCTCTGTTAGAACCCCTCCAAGACACCCTGAGACGTGCCAAGAAGAGATGTTAGCTGCAAGGTCTCGGCAGAAGTTTGGTTGCAGGAAGGCCAGGCAGCTGCAATTTAAGCAAATGGCCTGGGTTGCTATGGAAACCTGGGGGATTGAAAAGCAGCACTTTGAAAACAAATCATAGTGAGGCAGATTTCAGAGCCACTCTGAAAAGGTTTATGACCAGAAAAGGCAAAGTGGGTGTTAAACTCTTCTTAGCACAGTCAATAGGAGCAGCACTTGAGTTACAGATCCACAGCACCCATCACAGGAGCCCAAGCCCCCTGAGAAGAGTCTCCTGTACTTTGCCAATATTCCAGTAGGAAAACTCTGGCTTCTTAACCCCTTCCTGGCACCTCATCACCTTCCACCTCATTAACATAGCTATAAATTACTATGTGTAGCTGTACTAAGCCCGTCAGTCATGACAAGTGGAACATCCGTGGCTAGAATTAGTCCAACACAAGAGAAATAAAATTATCTATACCCTTAATCAAATGTGGAAATCCTAAAATGTTTTTCTTCTTTTTTCCCCCTCTGAAAAAAAAAAAAAAGAAAAAAGAAATAAAGCAGAGAAATGATAGAACTTTGCTACTGATTTTAAATGGTGCATGCTCAGGTCAACCTGGCATGGCCAGGAACGTTTTGAGAAATGCAATTTTTCAGCGTGTTTGGGGAGAAACGCACACACTCCGCTGAAAAATAACATTTCAGGGTGAAGAAGCAATAAAAAAAGTAAACCCTTGGTTTATATTTTCTCCATAAAAATACATCATTGCACCGGCAGCGGGGAGAGTACGAAGGGTAACTGGAGATAAATATGAACAGATGACAACGTGGCGAGAAGGGAAAGGAAAAGGCTCCTGGGAGACACAGGAAAACCACAAGAACTGCGGATAATAAAACTGAGAGGTGCTCTGGAGACCAAGCAGCTCTTCGCACCGGCTCCACTCCCTCAGACAGACAGACTACGCCACGCGTCGTGACGCTGGTGGTAACAGCGGAACCAAAAACCCCCACCCCCAAATCCTCTGTGCGCTGAAAAACCTTTGCTTTCAGATAAACGGTATCATTTACCTTCAACTGATGTCACGTATTCCTTTTTTCCAAAAGCTTTTGGCCGGGGCCGGTTCTGCCAGAACAGGCCTGAGAAAGAAGAAAGCCTCCTAACCAGAAAACAAATTTTTTTGGGTGGCATTTTTCAGAAATAATGGTTTCAAATCTGTGTCACTAGAAGAAAAGTTCCTCCAGCTCTCTTTAATTAAAGAACAGAACCTAATGACGTATTTACCATTTTAAATAGGCAGCTGCCCTGAGTTTGGTTGGGGTTCATTAGCAGCAGCAGCTGCTGGCCCAGGCAGCTGGGAGGGGCCAGAGCCGGGATGAACCCCCAAAACAGCCAATGGGAGAGGCAATACCATACTGATGTCACGTCCCCTATATAAGGGGAGGGCTGGGCCAAAGTGGGGGTGCCTGTTTGCAACTTGCTGCTGTTGTGCGGCTGAAGCAGGAAAAGCGGCGTCTCAGCCACAGGTAGAACCCATCACTGGCTTTGTCTCTCATTTTGTTAATAAAAATATTATTAGTGCTGTTGTTTTCTTCTCTCTTTGTGTTTTATTAAACTGTCCTTATCTCAACCCATGGGATCTCACCATTTTTCTTCCTCCCAATTTTCCTTCCTATCCCACAAGTTAAACTGTGGAGGGGCAGGGAGCGGTGGGTGAGCGGTGGCTGCCGCTGTTTACCTGCTGGAAGAGGCTAAACCACGACAGTAGCACTAGAAACTTTCACGTTGCCCCAGTCTCTAGTAAAAAAATCTTCAGGTACCACAAGAACATCACTAGGCTCAAGCCTCCTCAGGTACCACTTTTGCACACACTCCTTTTGAGAACTCAAGAACAAGTTTCTACCCACAAGAAAAATGTTCCTGCAGAAGGACCTCCTGAGGAGATGTGGGCTGGAATCCTCTCTGCTCTAAGCCATTTCCTGCTGTCCTGGCAGGCAGGAGGTTGCAATGCGCTGCCACCTGGCTAGGTGACTATTTTTTGGGAGGAGGTGGAGGGAGGAAGGAAGGATCCGCAAGTTCCCAGCTGACAAAGAAACTTGACCTCTATGCCAACTGTTCCCTGTGCAGCCAGAGGGATGGGACAGAGGGAGGAACGTCACTATGTGCCTCCTCCTCCCCACTGTCAGCTGGATTTGGATCCAGGCAGCTGCACAGTTGACACGAGAGAGAGAACAGTGTAGACAGCAGCAACAAAAGGGTATTGCCCCAAGACAGCTCTGTGGGGACACAGCACTTCTCTCAGAAATCGTTTTATTGCTGGGGAGGAAACCTCGGCCTTCCCCCAGAACCAAGGAAGTAAAGAAACTAAACCACAATTTGCTAACCGTATAAATTGAAACCGAGAAAGGAAAATTGCTGTTCTGCAACAGGATCAGCCTCCAGGGCCCCACTATCAGTGACGCGCCGCAGCTTCATCAAATTCCAACGAGCTGCCATTTCCATAGGCCAAGGTTTGGGGGTTTAGAAGTTTCCATCTATCCCCATCTCCTCCTTCTTCTCCCAGCAGGGCTGCTCTTAACTCAGCGTCAATAAACACAGCTCACGGGAACTGAGACAGGCTCAAGCGTTGCCCTGTCGGAGCACGTGGAGAAACTGCCGGGTTCAGGAGAAGCTCTCGCTCTCTGCCGGGGCGCAGACGCGCACGGGGACGCGCACAAAGCTCCAAGCACCCAAAGAAAGTCAAGATGAACACGAGCATCGGCCTCTCTCGACGCTGACGCTCAGGAGAGGACACCACAAAGCCCAGATCTCGGATTCAAACGCGAGGAATTCACAGCAAACGTACTCCAAAGACGAATTTCCAGACAAACTGGGATGAAAGCCAAGACGTGTTATCAGACAACAAAGTACGTTTTCTAATAACATTCCTTCATTTTAGAAGAAGGAGCTCTTCCAAAAGCTGCACGGCGCTTTAGGTAGAGAAGCTGCTTCTGGAGTTGTTTGATAGATAAAACAATCCCTGACTTTACTTCCAGGGCAGGAAAACCTGGAGAATTCCAGCCAATTGGCCTCAAACTGGGTCTGAGCTGCTGAAGGATTCTCGGTAACAACAGAAATAACCCCCCAAAGTAATATTCCTCAATGCAATATGCCCTGATCCAGGAGTAGTAGCACCTGAGTGAGTGCTGCTATGCTTAAGTGTAGCTCTGCAACCCATTTACATTGTGATTATAATAATTTGGGTCCAAATCTTTGGATCAGTTCTTCTGGGTATCAAACTGGGCCAGCACAAGCCTGATTTTTAGAGATGTTGGCATTTTGTGAAATCACTGGAAGCCACAACTTAGCTGTGCTAAAAAGAAAAACGGAAAAGGAACTGAGACTTTAATAACATTCTGAAAGTAGCGTTTTTAATCTTTTTGTGCTCATTTTTCTGCCTGTGCCACAGAGGTACATGTTTGGAGGCAGCAGGGAGGGGGGTTTTGTCACTACTTAGATCACTACCCGGGGGAGGCGAAGAAGAGACAAGAGAAGGTGCAAAACCAAAAGCTCACTGAGTCGTTCTGCTCCAGTTGAGACCTCTCAGATCTTCCACGTGCTTCGTGTTCTTTTCAGAAGGATCATTTGTTTTTTCACCAATTCCAAGCCTGTGATTTGGTATCATCTGATAACTTGTCATTTCTGAAAACAACCCAGCCCTCTTGACATCACACAGGCAGCGTCTGAGCCTCAACCATCTTCACAACATCGACTCTGCTCCCCATCAGGTATTTGACACGGTGTTTCCTGCAAGGTTTCCTCTAAATCTGTAGTGATCTGAGGCTCTGGATCCGCTGTGGGTTTGTATCCACTCAGGCCCAAATTGCCTCTTCACTTCCAAACTCCATCAGGTTCTGGATAAATGATCCTAAAGGTCAAGTTTAGCCGTGCGTCTCTAGAATGATATTCCTTAGGCACTCGATGCTGTGTCATTAGAAAAGAAAAACACACCACAACAAAACCAATAAATCAGCATGAGCTTGTGTATTTCAAATACAGGTAATCAAATAATGTAGAAAAATCTTCATTTCCTGTGATGGCTTTTTATTAACATTTCTAAACATGTAGATAAGGCAAAAAATAAATGTTGTCACTGCTCAGGGCCACTGAAAGCAAAAGGTCTTAGTGGATTACTGCAGCCTTGTTAAATTAAGATGCATTTTTTTTAATATTCCAAGCTCCTAAATCGTTTTTGCTTTTTCAGCTACAGGCTGCAGCCTTCGCTGCTGAACTTTAATGCTGGAATATCTGAGCTGATTCCTGTTACATCACTTAGCCCTCGAAAGAAACCTCATTTTTATTCTGAGCGCTTCGAAATTGAGGCAGAAAGCAACATGAACAGGCTGGGAAACGATGACCTACCTGCCAATCTGCCTGGGTAGCTCCTTCCATCAGCAGCAGAGTCCCGTGGTCGAGCGGGATTCTTAGTCTTTCTACGTAAGTATAGTCTCCGTTCTCTTCCTAAAAAGAAACATTCATCATGGAATCATAGAGTGGTTTGGGTGAGAAGGGATCTTTCAAGGTCATCTGGTGCAACCCCCCTGCAGGGAGCAGGGACATCTGCAATTAGAGCAGGTTGCTCAGAGCCCCATCAAGCCTGACCTTGAATGTCTTCAGGGACGGGGCCTCCATGACCTCTCTGGGCAACCCGTTCCAGCGTCTCGCCACCCTCAGAGGAAAGAGCTTCTTCCTAATCTACCCTCCTCTAGTTTAAAATCACTGCCCCTCATCCTATTGCTACATGTCCTCATAAAAAGTCCCTTCCCAGCTTTCTTGTAGGCCCCTTTTGAATACTGGAAGGTTGCTAAAAAAGTCTCCCCAGAGCCTTCTCATCAAAGAGATGAGCCAAAAAAATATGATGAGGCCAGGTCTGAGCTTTTGAAGCATGAGGGTGTTCCTGTAAGGGACCATACATTTTAGTCAGCTGCTGAACAAAGGCTTCAGATCTCTTATCTTTTAATTTGTTAGGCAGTTCGTTACAATGGTTGGTGGACTCCTAAAATCCCACTTGCTGAGTGTTTAGGAGAAGGCAAGGCTCAATTCTTTCAGAGCCAGCTGAAGGCAGCAATTACTCCAGACTCAACAAAACCCGCTCCTGCCAGAGTGGTGTTTGTCATGTAAAACGAAGCTGTACTTTGGAGAGTGAAGAAAAAAACAACTAACGAACAAAAAAGAACGATGAGAGGTCACAATTTATGTCACTTGTGACAGAAGAGGGTTGCAAAGAAGCTGGAAACAATTCAGGACAAGCAAGAGTGGGAAAATGGAATTATCCTGGTGAGATTTACCCCAGCTACCCCAGGGTAGTTACCTCACCCTGACAAAAGTCCCCCCTTTTCTGAAAGAGAAATAAAGGGTTGCAGGATCTCCAGGCTTCAGCTCTATGTCCAGCTACTCAGGGCTCTGCACAGACCCAACAGGTAGAAGAAAACATGAATGGGTCATAAAAAGGCAGATGTAGTCTTTTGAGAAATGTTAAAAAGACCTAAGAGTTCTCATCCAACACCTTCTAATGCTTTCACCAAAAAAAAAATAAAAAAAATCTTAACTAGCTTCCTTGAGGTTTGATTGTGCAGTGGCCCAACTGTGGGTTTGTCTTTTTTAAAATTCACGGTGGGCTGGAAAGCTCCATAGAATGAGGTAAAGTATCAACTACTGGGGAAATTATGTCCTGGACTTAAAGTTTCATTTTTCCAATCAACTTCTGGGTGTGTTTTAGAGTATATAAAAAAAAAACAACCCAAAACCACAGGGCAAAAGAAGACTGGAAATCTTTTAGGATGCCAAGAGCTTGGTTGGGATCCCATCAATTCCCAATAAGAAAAAGCATCACTTGATGTCACGGACTGGAAGTGGCAGCATGACAGAACTGCTGGTGCAACTGGCATTTCTTGGGGACACCTGAGGGTTAACTAATCACTGTGCCAGTGATTAATTAAGCTCACTAAACCTCTGGGATCAGGGAGAGAAGAAGGCGCTCTCAGAATCACATGTAATATTTGTAAAGGACAACACAAAATCTATTTTTAAGCTGCTGGAATTAGCAGCCCTTTATCTTGCTCTGTTAAGAGGTGCAATGCCAAGAAAGTTTAATTCTTAAACTTCAGAGGAAAGAAGGAAAAAATGTCAAAAATAGGTATTATAAACACGATGGCTGATGAAAAGCAGAGAAATACCGCTGCACTCTTTGCTATTTCACACGATTACATCATTGCACTTGGTGGATGGACAAGAGTGGGCTTATTTTTATCTCTTGCTCATCTTGTTTAAAAAAGGAATTCTTCTAAGATAAATGATTTAGGGGAAAACATCCTTTTGGCTTAGACGAGCCAGTATGTTATGTTATGTCAGTTACTTTGTTTTAAAAGGGACATCTCTGAGCTTACTTTGACTTAGAAAAAGAGATTTTTATGTCAATGAGTTTTGCAGAGTCGGCAAAGTTGAGAGGTCAAGAAGGAGAACTCTCCTTGACATCTAAGGAGGAAAAGACTTTTTTAAAAAGCTGATAACAAACATGGAAAGAAATGCAGCAGGTAAACTTTTATGTGGTCACTTTGAAACTCTCAATGTCTATTAGAAATCATCTGCTTCCGAGAACAGGTCTAGTAAAGCAACTGCTTTTTAGGGTGTTAGAATATTCCTAATCTTGAAGTTACACGTTTAATACAATCCAAGCTTTACGCTGTCCAAGTACACTGGCTAAGACCTTTTTTTTTTTCTAAAATCCTTAATTCAAGCAACTACAATTAATTAGTGAGGAAAGCTCAGTATGAGTTGACGGGAAGCGGTGAATATAAAACCTGAGTATTTCTGGACTCCATCAAGGGTTGGTTTTTTTTCTTAAAATGGTAAGAAAGAGAAAAGATCTGGTATAAATCGATAAAAATCATCAAAGTTTAAGTCTTTGGTGAATTTGAGATAATAGTAGGAAATGAGTTCTGGATAGTGTGGAACCATCTTCTGGTACAAGGAAAAGTAAATGGAAGCATCCAGTAGAAGAACATATAACTAATAATCAGTTATCGATGCAAAACCATTTTCAAAGGCTCCAGTCAGCAGCCTTCATGGAGAACGCTGCCTTCCAGGCTTCGGCTTTACCTACTACCAAGAGAATTATCCTTACAAAACTTCTCATCTCCTATTTTTCAGACTTCCATCTTGCTTGTATCCCTCTTTTCCAGTTTACTCCTCCACTGCCAGCTGCGGAAACACCCTCCTCCGCAACCAAGCGGTCTCGCCTCTCAATACTTCTGCATTTTAACTTGGTTTTTGTGAGGAAATCCTCACCGTGCCTCCTTTCTTTACGGCTTTGGTGAGAACATCCGTTCTATTGCCCTTTCCTCACTTGCCCACCTACAGAGGACTATCTTTAAACTGCCTCTGTCTTTCTGCAGCTGACCCAGCAGACGGCAAGCGAGGCAGCTCGGAAGCGCTCCCATCTCGCTGCTTTCCTACAGCTGCTCACCTCCTGCCAGCACCGGTGGGCAGCACCTCCTCCCCTGCAGCCCCTGCTGCCTGCACGTCTCCCTTCACGCCGATTTGGAAGGTCAATCCTCGTCGTCCCCATCTGAGCCTCTGTTTCTACCGCGCTCCGTACGTTCCCGTGTTCGTCTCCAACATTCGGACACAAACAGTTGTTTTTTCTGCTGTTCTGAAAAGTACTAGGAGATCTTTAACTTCTGCTAGAACAGCTACTCAAGGACAGAAGGAAAGGACGGTGTTTTCGTGTTCATTTGAAGGACAGACCCATCCGAAGGCTGATTCTGAGAACACCACGAACATCCGGCTATTATCTAATAAAGGCGTGAAGCTCCCTCCCTTCCCCAGCACCCATCAGTTGCCTTGGTTACTCATGGAAGAAGAGCAACCTGACAGCTGCTTGCTAACTCCTGCCACTGTTCACACAGCAGTTCCTTGGACAACTCCACTCAACTGGTCCTTATGGCACCCAGACACCTGCTACAGGGCACCTCCCACTTGGCCGGTCACAGGTGATGTTCCCCAGGGCTCAGTTCTCTTGAACATCGTTCTCGATGACTTGGACGAGGGGGTCAAGGCACTCTCAGATGACACCAAATTGGGTGGGAATGTTGGAGGGTCACGAGGCTCTACAGAGGGATCTGGCCAGGCTGGATCGATGGGATGAGGTCGGTGGGATGAAGCACAAGGCCAAGGGCCGGGTCCTGCCCCTGGGTCACCGCAACACCCTGCAACGCTCCAGGCTGATGGAAAACTGGCTGGAAAAGGCCCAGCAGAAAAGGGGTCGGTCAACAGGTGGCTGGAGATGATCCAGTGTGTGCCCAGGTGGCCAAGAAGGGCAGCAGCATCCTGGCTGTGTTGGCACTGGGGTGGCCAGCAGGACTGGGGGGCAGGGATTGTCCTCCCATACTGGGAATTCGGGATGCTGCCTCTCAAATCCTGGGCTCAGTTTTGGGCCTCTCCCTCCCAGAAGAAGCTGGAGGGGCTGGAGCATGGCCAGAGAAGGGCAACGGAGCTGGGGAAGGGTCTGGAGCAGGAGTGTGGTGAGGAGCGGCTGAGGGAGCTGGGCTTGTTCAGCCTGGACAAAAGGAAGCTCAGGGGAGACCTTCTGGCTCTCCACAACCCTCTGAAATTCAGGAGCTTGGAGCCAGGGGAGGGTCAGGCTCTGCTCCCAAGGAACGAGCACCAGGACAAGAGGAAGTGGCCTCAAGTTGCCCCAGGGGAGGTTTAGGTTGGAGCTGAGGAACAATTTGTTCCCCTGCAGGGTTGTCCAGGCCTGTGCCAGGCTGCCCAGGGCAGGGCTGGAGTCCTCCTGATCCCTGGAGGGGTTTCCAGGCCGTGGAGCTGTGGTGCTGAGGGACAGGGCTCAGTGGTGCCCTGGCAGGGATGGGGCAATGGGTGGACTCCAGGAGTTTTAAAGTCTCTTCCAACCAAACCAATTTGATGCTTTCCCACTCAGTTCCAGAAAGATCTAAGCAGCTAAGCTGGCACCGCCTCACTGAGCCGAGCAGCGAGAAGCACCAGTGACAGCCAGACCGTAACAAAAAGCCCCACGGAACAGTGAGATCAATGGGCGATTAACTCCGGTAGGAGCGGGAGAGGGGCCTTGAGGCTGTGCCGGGAAGAGGAGGTGACGGTGGCGCAGCGGTGACAGCCACCCTACGGGCCAGCACCGAGGACTTGTTGACTAAAGGGCTCGATGGTGGGTGAGCGGTGCGTGAATCACAGCTCCGAAGCAAAGCGCTCGGCTCCGGGCTGTGGTGTAGGCAGGAGCTACAGGGATGGAGGGGAACTAGAAGGCAAGAAGAAGTTGGATGTAATTTGCTGGAACTAGAAGGAGAAAACAAAAGGAAACCTGACCACTTCGCTGTAGACTTTGAACTACCGAGTAGGCATCCAAAAACCCCTAGAAACCATTTTAATCAATGGCAAAACATCAGCTACAGCTACACAACCGGTCCAAACAACCAAAAAAAGCTGTTATGTAGATGAAAAAAATCCTTAAAAAGAAAAACTCCAGGGGGTAAAGTAAAACAGTTTCCAGCATCACGTTAATTTCCATCAAAAGTCTCCTTAATTCCACGGGGGAATTTATGCCTGAAATGTGTTTGTAGCTTTTTTACAAGCACTCTGGGGCTGAAATCTCAGTAAGATTTATTTCTACTCATCCACAGAGGCTGCTGCTCGTTGTGGATTCAAACAGGCTACATACACCGCTACGCTCCTTCACCAGCTATTACTCATCCTGCACAGTACTCACCAGAAAGAAAAACAGAGGACTGAGCCTTTCCTTCCCCTCACCCTTAAGCAATATTCAGGGGACAAAAAAAAAAAAAATCCAAACATTTACACCTAAATAATTGTTTGGGGTTTTTTTCATTTTTTGCCAAGGAAAAGGGCAGAGAAAGGGTAACAAGATTTTCCAATACATTTTCTATAGCCCTACAAGACCAGTTCCCTGGCTTATGGTACACACTGTTTTGTACCTGACACAGAGGATTTAGGGTTTGGTTGTGGGTTTTTTTTTTTCCAGTACCGTTTATCCACAGCGAGCTTCTACCACAGTACTTCTCATCCTGTATTTTCATTTTCATCTTTCATCTCAAAATGTTTAAAAGCACTTACAAGAGCAGAGGGAAACAAAGGCCTTTGAAGCCCTAGAATCTGAAATGCTAGAATGTTGGCCCTCAAGGAGGTGGGATTTAGGGAGGGAAATTTCCACCTTGATGAAGACTAACTCTGGAAAACCTGATGTACTGACGCTGGCCGATGACAAATCAGGAAGAGCCTGAATGCCTGTGATGACTGTTATCTCCCCCCACGACATTCCTCTTTCTCTAACTTGCTTTTTTTTTCAACAAAGTGACGATCAAACTTCACATCTCCACCACCAGCTTTAACTTTCTCTTTAACGCAAGAGAGAATGTTACGTGACAACAGAGTAGGAAAATTGCTTCTTTGGTGGCACAGCCTGAAAGGTTGTAATTTCCATCAGAGCCTCTTGTAACTCCCACTTGGCAAAGCAGCCAGTGTCGCAGGATGCTCTCAGAAAATTGCAGGCTTGGGGAAACGCGCAAAGAATCCGTACCGTGCGCCGTGTAATTATGAGATACGAGTTCCCTGAGGCAGTTAAGAGCAACTTATTCCAAGATCGCTCTGCACGTGGAGGAATCACACCTTGAGTAGGTAACGTCGAGCTTGCAAAAGGAAAACGCTTCAGAAGGAGCGAGGCTCAGCTAGGCAGAAATACCGGGTCAGAGGCACTGAGGAAAAATTGAGGAGAGCCTGAGGGATAGAGCAATAGAAAATCATCCCTCTCGGGGAGAAATCGTGCAGTACAGATGAAAGAAGTGGCCAATTACGAATGGCACAGACTGAATTTCCCCCTTGGCTCAGAGTGGGTGTCTCTGCAGAAAACAGAGAACAAAAAGCCATCTCGCTCAAGAACTGGGTGTGATTTTGAAGAGGGAAACTGCAGAATTTATACTGGAATCTAAGTGGCTTTGATTGTCATCCATCGAAGGGGAACACTTGCACTTCTAGAAACTAAGCTGAGCACCATTTAGAGTTTTCCCAGAGGAATGAGCTTTCCAGCTGACATTCTGTTATCATCACAGCATCCAAAGATACTTACTCATGCGGTGCCCTCTGCTACGCTGCACCGGTTATGGGAGCTCATGCTCGGGGACCGGCAGCAAATTCACTTCAGCCAACGAAGAATTTATAAATTAGAGAACTGGAGAAAAATACCAATTATTTATTTGATTTCCAGTTCCAATTCTGACCTGTGCTGTTGAGGACCAGGTGAGCCAGGGGGACTCTTGATGGGCAGGCTTTAGTAAGTTGGGGCACAGTTTTCTAACAGGCTGATAATCATCGCCTTTGCTTTCTGCACTACTTACTCAGAATTAAATTGCTGTCTGCTTATATTGCTAACTACTTCCCAAGGTTCTCAAAGACTACACATGCAGGAAAGACATCTGAGGCAGGATACCCTAAACCAAAGGAATCTACGATTCGTTTACTTGGATAAACAGGAATTGGAGTTTTAAGTTGTAAACACAGCATTCCCAAGAATAGCAATTTATCTGTAAATGAATATCCGCTATAGAATCACCAACTAATTCCTGGAAGGCTGTTCCACACGTGCCTCCTTATCAAAGTCAAGATCTCTGTTTAGTGTGTCAAGTACGATGCAGCAGTTCGGTGTTTTATGGAAAAGAAATGAGCTCCCTCTCTCTGTTTACTGTCCCTGCATCCGAGCACACACGAGTCAAAAGGCAAATGTTACTAAGAGGATTTTCACTTACAGAGTGGTCAGAGCTACTCCTCATCTCATATACTCAGGAGTTACACCATGTTTGCCTGAGCTTGAGAAAATGGTACCAATTCTTTGCTTCATTTACACAGTGAACATCCCTTTCACCATCACTGATTTCACTGTGCCCACTACTGCGTCCAGTTCTGGGCTCCCCAGTTCAAAAGAGACAAGGAACCGCTGGAAAGAGTCCAGCAGAGGCTGGGAAGCTGCTGAGGGGGCTGGAGCATCTGTGTGGCCAGGAAAGGCTGAGAGCCCTGGGGCTGTGCAGCTGCAGAAGAGCAGCCCCAGAGGGGAGCTGAGCAAGGCTGAGCAAGAGCTCAAGGGCCCCCGAGGGAGCAAGAGGCTGGGGCCAGACTCTGCTCAGGGGTGCCCAGCGCCAGGACGAGGGGCACCGGGCACCAACTGGAACCCAGGAGGTTCCCTGGGAGCAGGAGGAGAAACTTCTTTGGTCGGAGGGGGTTGGAGCCTGGCCCAGGCTGCTCAGAGAACTTGTGGAGTCCCCTTCTCTGCAGAGATTCCAAAGGCGCCTGGACCCTGCGCTGCTGGGCCCCCTGCTCTGGGTGACCCTGCTGGAGCAGGGGGGTGGCACCAGAGGAGCTCCAGAGGTCCCTGCCAACCCCCACCAGGCTGGGATCTTAAGTACTGGGAAAGGCCTTTATTTGGGCAGAAGAGTGCCCAGGTTGCAGTTTCACTGCAGCACACGATCAGGGCGGTCCCATTCTCATCCTCAACACGTCACATTCCACGCAACAGATTTCTCAATCCCCTCCCTTATCCCACAGACCTTTACACGCTGTGCTTTCATTCAACTAAAAACCACACTCCTGGTAATTAATTTCTCTCAACTTCATTACTGACTATCTTTCTGTAACTGCAGGACCCTCTCAATGAGAGAGGAACACTCACAGGGGAGGGTTTCTTCCTCATCTCAAAGGTCCGCGTAGCGCCGAAGCTGAGCGAGGCGATGACGGGATTTGTTCCCAGCGCCGGTTCGTCGTCGCTGTGCCAGTCCACGCTGTCCTTCTCGTGCCGGTAGAGGTTGCAGAGGAGAGAGTTGAAGGTGTAGCCAGTGAGCTCTCGGATGCGCTCCTTCAGCGCGGTGAGCACGGGATGCCACTGGAAGCAGCAGGGTAAGGACGAGGGAAGCAGCAGATTTAGTAAAAGACACCAGGGCAAAGCGACTAAGAAACAAAACATCCTGCACTTGCAGTCATGATAAACTCAAAAGCAATAAATGCCTCTGAACAATTCTGATGATATTTTTAGCAAAGCTGAGGAAGGGGCTTTCTGTGACATAGGTGTACGTTACGTATCGCTCAAGAGTAAATCATCCCTTAAATTCTGAAGGCAGTCTGCCTTTTGTAGAATTGTTTTGGTTGGAAAAAACCTTTCAGATCATGGAGTCCAACTGTTCCCCCATCCCTGCCAGGGCACCACTGAGCCCTGTCCCTCAGCACCACATCTCCACGCCTTGGAAACCCCTCCAGGGATCAGGGGGACTCCAGCCCTGCCCTGGGCAGCCTGCCACAGGACTGGACAGCCCTGCAGGGCAACAAATTGTTCCTCAGCTCCAACCTAAACTGGAGCCCCCATCCCTGGAGGGATTTACAAGGTGCTGAGGGACATGGGTTAGCGGTGCCCTGGCAGTGCTGGGGGAACGATTGGACTTGAGCTGAAAAAACTTTTCCAACCAAAACCATTCTACGATTCTGTGATTCTACACCTGGGTTTTTTTTTTAACCTCCCGGCCAAGCCAGAGGAGTTGAACACAGGGGTCCGATAGGATGTGAGTTATCTGGCCACCGATGTGGGCACGGTGCATCCAGAGAGCTGGATTCGTGACTAAGAGTCACGCTCTCCACCGCCAGCAGCTGCTGGCACAAAAGGAGAGCCAAGGGTTGGCCGGACACCGTCCCGGCACGGCCCTCTGGCCCCGCTCCGTCGGCACAGCTTGCTGAGCCCGACTCGTCCCCTCTCGGGGTTTTGACCTCGGCACGGGAACGCTTCAGCGGGTCACCAAACCGGGGCGGCAGGCCCTGAGCTTCCCGCTTCCCTTTGCTCACGTCTCGCTGAGCCCACAGCCCGCGGCACCTCTGCGCGTTCCGTTACAACTCAGCCCGGTGAATCATTATTTCACCTTACAAACTTCCATCGTGACTTGCAGCTGTCAGAGTGCTTTTAAGTATATTGAAAAAAAGGAAAAAAAAAAGCCAAAGCAATGTAGGCCAGAATTTTTGCCCGTTATATAAGCAGAAACATAGATCAGGAGAGGATACAGAACTGCAGTTTCAAATCTCCCTGGCCGAAGAAGGAACAGACAGCAGGAATTACTTCCTGCACTGCCTTCTTTCCATGCTCACCCACGTTTTAAAGGGAATTTCAGTTATCAGCGACACCACAGGAGCATCCACGGACCCCTTTGCTCTGTGAGGGGTATTTCTAGCTAAGTCACCCCTTCAAGAACTAAGCACCATGTGAATAATTAATTGTACACCGACAGAGCTACGGGATGTGGAAGGAAATCAGTAATACCACCCAAAAAAGCCTCTACAGCTTGCAACTGGGCTGCCCAGGGCACAAAACACAACGACAGAAGAGCCCAACAAAAATCATCAGAAGTGCTTTTCAGTGCCCAATCACCCCCAGGCTTATCAAACAGAAAAGGAGGGGCACAAAGCTAATTACTCCTAATCAAGGCAGGTAACAGGGTTTGGCCAAGCTGTGCACTAAATGACACTCTGCTCAGGATATTTCTGCAATATAAACTTTGCCTGTGGGTAAGGAATCTGCTCTTTAACACCACCCTCTGCTGCTTCTCAGCCGCAGGAGCTCCCACCTACAAAGCCGAGCGAAACCGCACGGACACGCTGAGCAGTCCACCCATCCATCTGCCTATGGGCAGCTTCCAGCCTGTGGCAGGGCTGGCTCCCAGTTATGCCAGTGGAGTTTCTTTCGCTCAGTAAAAAAGAGAATTATTCAGGGATAAAAGGCAGGATCATCATGCGTGACTGATTTCAGCCTTGGATGAAAAAAACCAAGCCAGTGGCCCACTCAGCATCCAGAAGAATCCATTTTAAATGATATTGTACAATTGAATAAATAAAAAAAAAAGCCCCATTTTCCACCATAAATTCCATAGGTCACAGGATTTTTGAATTATGGGATTTTTGAGACTATAAAATCTTCACAGCTCGTTTTGTTGCATACACCTTATCATTTTCCCCAAAGGAAGCTTTACTGGAAGGTGGGTGCCCCTGCTCTGGTTTTTCACCCTTCCAAAACAGCGTGGGAAATGGCACCGTACAATCAGGAGCTGCAGGGCAGGCAGGGAGTGTGTGTGGGGGTGGGGGTGTGTTGTGTCTTTCACAGCCCTCAGGTAGGAATCAACAACACCCCCAAATTTTTGCTTAAGCAGCGCTGAAACGAAGCGTTTCTGAAAATACCGATTTCTGATGCCGACATTACGGCATCTTTACAGCGAAAACCTCCGCGTGGCTGCGCACCAGAGCGAGCCACACGAAACGAATCAAGAGCTTTTGCCCAGAGCTACAGTCATCCCAAAGCTGAACTATAAAAAAAACTCTGGAGAGGTAATTTCATCTTTCCTTTTGCCAACATTTAGCAACTAAATCATGCTCCTCTCAAACCCACTTGTAACCTTGTAAGGAAGTTGCCCACGTTTCACTAGAAGCGGTTGCAGATCACAAACAAAATGCTGACAGTCTCAATAAAAACTGAGACCAAAGTCCCCTCTATCTCTGTGAAGGATAACAAAGGGATAATGTAAAGATGTACCTACGTTTGGGTTTGGCTGCATGGTTATCCTGGAGTACGTGTAAGGAAGCTCCCCGTACCAGGAGGTAAGCCTTGGCTCCTCAAAAGATGCTTCTAAACCACAGGAAAACAAGAAGACTTTCTCAGCTGCCTTATCACAGGGCTGGAAAAGGGAAAGATGACGCAATCCTGCCAAGAAACTTGGTCAAAAAGGGACCACCCGCTCACCTCAAGTTAAAAAGCAGCCCCTTCAAATCCTCAGCGGTACATAATGAACTCAGGGGAAGGAATGAGAGCATTTCCCAGCAGGCCTGCCTCTGCAGGAGGAATTACCTTGCCTACAGCTTGGACCCACAGCCATTTTCTTTACCTTAGGGCAGGGACCGGACAAGTTAAAGACAGTAAAATGAAAGAGAAATGTTACTTAGAACTCTGGCTTGGTTTCTTTTCTCCCAGTTCCAGTGCTCATGAAGCTGCAAGCTGTACCCACTGGAAAGGAGGAAGGGGGAAGGACGTCAGTGGGGCAGCACAGACGCAAAAAGCAGCAGGGCCGGACAAGAAATATTTTGTCAAATATGGGGATCTGTAAGACAAACATCAAGTTAAAAGCACTTCCCGCTCCTGAAAAGACTATTTTGGGAGCTTTGTCGTGCCTGACAGGTAACATTCTCCATCCTTGGGAGCCAGTAAACACAGATTTTGAAGACATTTTCCAGCCCTGCCCCGTAACTACTTTGCTATCTCATCTGATATCCGTTCCTGACTGAAAGAGAAATTGAGCTACAACAGGTGCCCCTTAGTGAACAAATCCAGAATAGCAGCCGCTTCACTCCCTGCATACTGGAATTAATAAGCAAAGCCAAGGGAAACGAAACATGATCTACTGGGATTTTAAATGAGAGAGGCAAAAGAATATTCCTAGTTACAGAGATCTCAAAAAAACCACAGTTTTTCAGCATCACTGGGATGTGTGTAGGGATGGGGCACAGATTTAATCTTAAAAAAAAATAGGAAATAAAAAGTAGCGAGAAAAAGAACTGGGGCTGATGACAGAGGAGGCAGTAAAATACAGAAGATTTTTTAAAACAGGAAATTTTAACTTGCAAAGATCTCCTTTAATTGACCATAGAAATCTGGTAATAAAGACAGAAAAAAAAAAAGAGATAGGAAAAAAAAAAGATAGGAAAAAAAAAAAAAAAAGAAAACAGCCAGAA